>JAUZSU010016843.1:0-10916 GCA_034780255.1 Parotocinclus maculicauda
TTTGACTACTATTTAAATTGGTTTGATTTTCAGAAACACTTAAGTGTGACAAACATGCAAAAAAACAGGAAATGAAGAAGGGGGCAAACACTTTTTCACACCACTATATATATATATAGGAGGACATGCAAATTCCAGAGAGGCTGAGTTCAGTTAGTTTAAAATAAGTTTAATTCTTACACATAACACCTAGGTCACCCAAGGAGGTCAGGTCTTGCTCCACTCAGCGTTTCTTGTTTATACCATTTAAGATTTTTTTTCCTTGCCCCTGTCACCCTAGGTTTGCTCAGCTTGTTATTAAGGGTTTCAGGAAATACTTGAACATTGAATAATGTTTTTAAATACAGTGGAACCTTGGAATCTAAACTTCATTGGTTCTAGAGGCTATTTGAAGTCGTGTCCCGTTTATTTCACACCTTGTGGCTGGGCACGTTTTTCTGACGTTCGAAATTGGAATTGTTGTTCAAATGATATTTAATGTTTGAAATGGTCAAATGGTCAAGTACAGAATTCTGAGGTGCACTGTACAGATTCTTACAAACATTTCAGGAAACACGCCAAAGTACAAGAACGCTCAGCTGTTCCCAAACTGTGAAGCTAAATCCAAACCATACTTCCCCTCTGGAGAATTTGATTTATTTGCAGGGGTATTTGGAGGGGTCTGAGCTCACATTAACATATGTAAAAGAATTCAAAAGAATCCATGACTAGAGGACTTGAACCACTTGAAATGCTGAGCTGCTCCAAGTGTGAAAACACCCCAAGTTGCATTTGCTAAATGTTGTAAATCTGAATGTAATGCAATGTAAATCCTGATTCTGTCAAGCTTCCTTGAGCAAGGCCCATAACCTTCGTGTCTTCAGCTCAGTTGTAAGTCTGTGCTTGCTGAATGTCGTAAATGTACCGTAAGTATCTGTGTCTGTGCCTGCTATGTCTAGACTTCCATCGTTGGTATTCTATTGTAATGAAAATGTGATTGCTGCAGTATTATACTCGTTTGTTTTCTAGGACTGTGATGGCATTATAGGTCTATTTGTTGACATTGATTAACTTAGCTGTGTGTGCTATATTGGTAATCTATTCTCTCATAATGAGCTCAAGACATTAATCTGGTTGTGATTTAACACAACCTCAGGGGGTTAGTGATTTAACAGTGTGTGCAGCGACATCAAACTGGTCTGAATCATATACACTATTGTGCTACTCTCAAGAAGATAGTAGTCATCTCCCTAATGAATATCGTCTTATTGAGTCCCTCATAAGCTAATTGCACAGGTAATGTACACAGTCTCTTTAACAAGGAGGCTATGCACTTACTATGCTGAATGTGCAGTCCTGCCTGCTTTAATGAGGGCTACCATGACTATATACCATGAAGCAAGGAAATATCCTTATGTCTACGAGGAAACGTTGCTCGTTTCTGTTAAACCAGAATATATTTTCAAATGATAAGTACACAATTTGCAGTTTCTTGTTAATAACACTGGGAAGCATGGTGGCACTTTAGTTAGATCTGTAAACTCAGCTCTAGAGACCCAGGTTCAAGTCCCAACCTGGCCACAACGTGTGGGTTTTTTGGTGTCGTCAAAGTGTCCCAGTGTGAATAAGTGAATGTGTGTATGCACCATGTGCTCAACTAGCACCCTGTCTAGGATTGGTTTCCACCTTATGTCTTGTCCTGGGGGTTACCCTCCGACCAAACCAAGACTATTCAAATAACTCTGGGTTGGAGTAAGCAGGTATGGAAGGCGGAAGTAAGCAAATCTTCAATTTAAGACAGTGTAACTCAATTCCAAAATGTGATTTGACTAAATCAAAAATGACCTGTGACTCGACTTTGGCTTTGCTATCAGTGACTTTTTGTACCTTTTGCATTGCTTGCATGGTGCTGCATCACTGTAATGCTAGGAAGCTGAGCTTGGCTTACATAACCTAGCAAGTGGGGGAGGATATGGGAGGGTAAATACCACTTATGCCTTTGTTCTCTGGGACAGAACAAATGCAGTTAAGATGTAAAACATAGTGTTCTACATCATTTCTGTATCTCTTCCACTCATATAAAAGATTTCCTAAAACTAAATTTCTCACCTCTCAAAGACCAGTTCCTCCTTGTTTACTGAATCACTGTCATTTCCGCTTCATTTTATACACACACACACACACACACACACAAATAAACTTGACGCACAGCGCATATAAAGAGGACTCGGTTCATCTTATACTTCCATTTGAGCACAGAGTTTTGTTTGTACTTTTAATGCTGAGTTCGAGACAACTGTGAGTAACATAGCATTAGTATTTAGAGACTGGAGATTCATATTCAGGGTGATTTCTATAGCACTTTTACAACATCAATATACTGAAAATCGGCTTGCAAACATCCGAGTCTCTAGCTTTAGGGAGCAAACAAAAGCAAAAATGGTAAGGAAAAAACGCACTGACTTAGCTGGAGAATAAACTCTTCCAATGAGTCAAACTCTAAAGGGAAATTCATGCCCTGGTGAATACCAAAGGATATTTAGAAATAAATAGGATTTTGATTTGGAGTGTTTACAGCATGTTTTAAATCAGTAGTTATTTCCTTGCAGTGAGGCATAAACTGGAGCAGTGAATATGATTAGCGATGAGCAGAGCCAGTAGAAAATTTCAGCCCATTCAACCCATGTTCAATCAAGAAATTGGTGTGTTCTTTGTGTAAACTCTTTTCTCCTAGTAAACTGTTCTGATGTAAAATACACAATTTACCTCTCACCACTATCCATACGTCAGTGGAAGGGACTAGCATAGGTGACCAGAAATTATACTAACAGTGGAATGTTCCTGGTAAACTGGCATTGCAATTTGTGTGTATCAGAAGCACTGAAGAGGTGAAACAGTCCACCAACCAAAATATTTATCTGACAGCATTCTGTTCTCAGACTCCTGTCTTCAAGTACCCTCCCAAATGCACAGATGGGGTTTAGGTCAGGTGACTGTGGTGGAAAGTTGGCACTTCTTTTGTCTTAAAGTAGTTGTTAAAGCTTTCGGGTTATTTTCTTACTGCACTATGAATCTCTCTTTACAAAGATCCAAACATGCATTGCATCTAATGATATCAGACCTTTGGGCAGAACATCTGGTCACTGGTTGCAAATTTTAACTAATGGTCAGATCGGCCAAAGTCATTTGTAGAAAAAATGAATAAATAAAAAGCTTTAACTGTATGGTACCTGACTGTGCATGTACCTAATAAACTAAAGTCTATCTGTGCTATAACCAGAAATAAAAGATGGTATTTCTCTTTATACACGATTCTACTCAGCTCTAAGAATATTATCGCTCTGACATAGACTAATGGTGAACACTTCCGTGCCATCGTTTTCTTACTTAATGGGTTGTTCATTTAGAAAATCAATGCATAAACAGTGTGTTTTACGAATCCCTCTGTTTGAGCTCATTTCCATTCAAATGGAAAAGTCTTCCATATTGTATTTACATAGAGGCAGCAAATCGTTTTTGCCATTTGCCATGTGTCATGTCTAAGGAATTTGTCTCGGTACATTTGGTCCCGTTCATTGCACAGCAAAACCATTAATGCTGCATTCAAGAGGGTGTTCGAACTTGAAAACTACACACATACAAGCAATAAAGTTCTACATACAAGTGGGAGACCCCAAAACTTGGGATTCCCAAAGATACACAAGAGAAGATGTGATGTACATTACTGTGCCAAATTCTTGGGCCACCCATAGATTAGATACCATTGTTTTAATAATAATTAATAATACAAATTAATAATAAAAATGTATCTTTATTAAAATAAAGAAAAAGTATTAAAAACTGAAGACAAAAATAGCTTCTATAGGCTACAGTGGTAAGCATTTAGTGTAACCTCCTCAAACACCTGAGTAATAGCAGCATCTGACAGTTTCATCAGAGTCAAGTTGAGTCTAAAATTCCTTGATTTTTCTCCAAATTATTTGATCAGAAGTTTTTCCTATTGGGAAGCACCCCAAGAAGGCACCTTGTCAGAAGAGTAGCAGAGTGAAAAGGCTAAGATATGCTAAAGCTCACAAAGAAAAAGAGTGTCAGATCCATGTCTAAAATATTTGTGTCCAATTGTCAACACTATGGTGTATGTGGTCATATACTGTTGCTACAACAACAAGTCTAGCGGTGGCCTAAGGTACAATATATTGCAGACTTGGAATGATCAACGGGCCAGTAATGACGTAGTTGTTAAGGAACTAGTCCAGGGTTCAGGTCTCAGCACTGCCAGTAAGGAAAAGGTCCAGTAATTCCTTCAGCTGTAAGCTTGATTTGGGCACTGGGTTTGTGCCCTGTGCTCCTGGTTAGGCCCCGACTCCTTAAAACCACGAATTGGATTAAGCATGCTTTAAAATTAATTAATGGATAACTGTCAGTACACCAAAACAAATATGGATTCCCAAGATTTCCTCTGTATTATAGGTCGATTTTCTAACACACACCTCAGAGATCCAGTGACCTGGGTTAGAGTTTTAAACTTATCATGTCCCAACAGGCTCCAGACCGATATAATCAGAACTGTACTATTAACCACAAGATTGCATTCAAGTTCACTATCAAACACTGCTGGGTCCTTGAATAAAGCTTCAAGTGTTCAGCTTAACTGCAAGTTGCTCAGGATGTACCGTACCAGTTCTGGTTAACAGTGTCTGCTAAATGTGAATGCAAATGTAAAATATTATGAGTATATTTGGAAAGTCTGTAAGGAAACATAGGCAGAAAAGCTATGAACATTTATATTATTTAGCAGACGCCCTTATCCAGAGCGACTTACAATTTATGCAGTCATACAATCCAAGCAATGTTGGGTTAAGGGCCTTGCTCAGGAACCCAACTGTGGCAGCTTTGGGGTTTGAACCTTGGACCTTCTGGTCCAGAGTCCAGTACCTTAACCACTAGGCCACCACAGTCCCAAGGAGTATAAATGTTAAGGCTTGATCTGTAATCACATAGTGCTTAATAATAAATACAATATTTTTCAATAATTAATTACAATAGTACATATATTATACCCCCATGCCCAAAGAAGACGGTGGATGGAAGTGAGACACTGGGTCACTTAGTGTAAATAAAAAGTGAGTGCCCATGACACAGTCAGGACACAAAAGCCTTGAGATCTGATCCTAGAAGCAGGTTTAGACCTCAGTGAAGGACAGGCAGGGCACAGCATTTTGTCAGTAGACAGCATGGTGCCATGAACTTAAAAAGGACAAAGGTTTTTATTCTTGTTTTAGCAGTGGCACAATCTCAGTAGGGGAGTCACACAAAAGACATTTGGGTGGTCATGAAGGCAGTTTAGTTTTACGATGATTACACTGTATTCGTACTATGTAATATATTGTTACTTAAATCCATGTTGAACGAGCAAATTACAAGTTTATGCTGTATGGAATTCCTATATCAGTCAATTCATGGCTGACGCTGTATGATTTCTGCTAAAGAAATATGAATTTAATGTTAGGGACTGCGATACTCTAGCGGTTAAGGTACTGGACCTGATGGCTTAGGGTTCAAATCCCACCTCTGCCAAGCTGTCACAGTTGGGTCCTTAAACAAGGCCCTTAACCCACCATTGCTCGAATTGTTAGACTGTATGAGTTGTAAGTCGCTCTGGATAAGGGTGTCGGCTAAATGCCGTAAATGTTAATTAATTGATCATTTAGAAGACGCCCTTATCCCGAGCCACTTACAACTGATACAGTTACAATTGTGGGCTAAGGAAGTTAATAAAGCAAATTTTGCTCAAGGACCCAACAGTGGCAGCTCAGCAGTGGTTGGATTTGAATCCCGGACCTTCTGGTCTATAATCCAGTACCTTAACTGCTAGGCTCCAACAATCCCATTTACATTTCTCTTTAACAATTTTTAGCATTTAGATGTTAAGTGTAAATTGTAATTGTAAATTGTAATTTAAATACCTGCATAGTATTTAAATTCTCAGTTCACTATATATTTGTACCTGCTACAAATGTATATGTGACAAAAAATCTAAATCTGATTCTGAATTTAGAGTGCTATGGGTTTATGGGTAATATATTATTTTCAGTATACATTTTTTGCCAATGCCAAAAGAGACATTATTAACAGAACATCTTCACAGCTTTGGACATTTTTTATCACATCCCTGTCACTTCTCAGCAAAATAGACAGGTACTCCCCATTTTACCATGACCCCATTTACAACACACATACGAATAAACACACATTCAGCACAAACTGTGTGGCAAGTGACTTGCAGTAGTTAAGAATTGCTGGAAAAAAGGGATTTTGTCTATTAAACTCAGACCTGGTTTCCCCCTTCCTGTGCAGTATGTTGTCTCTCCTAGGATTGGAGAAATCATTCAACAGGATATCCATCTTTTATTTTGATTTTGTCCAGCAGCTTATGTAGGGTGCAGTGTCTGATATCTTTAATCTGTGTTTTTACTGTCCAGACTGCTGTAGAGCCGAAGGAGGAGATGATGGAGGATGTGGTAAAGCATACACTGCTGGCCTTGGAGAATTTGTTCCAGACTGATGTCTCTGTATTAGACCGAGCTATTAATGTTCCACAGACGATTGTGGGCCTCAACCACAAGGACCTCTGCCATTAGCGTCTTGAGAGAGTAGAGGGGTCGGATGTGGATTCAGCAGAAAGAAGAGAGGCGGGCAAAAATGCCTATGTACATAAAAGTATGTAAAATATCTATAATAAATAGATTTATTGGTTGTTTACCAGCCATTTGCTATTAGCAAACATAATGACTACCATGGTCTAACATTCACACAATCTGTGTTTGGGGGGGACCACCGCCTCACAGCAACAAAATCCTGGGTTCAAGGGGTCTGGGTCTTTTCTGTGTGTAGTTTGCATGTCCTCTCCGTGTCTGCAAGGGTTTACACGGGGTACTCCGGTTTCCTCTCCCAGCCCCAAAGACATGTGTTAGGCTAATTGATTACTCTAAATTGGCACCGATTGTGATGTCACCCTAGACTCCTACAAGACATTAAAATAATAAAACCCTTCCCTGTTTTAAACTGTGACAAGAATAAACTTAATTTACATAATTTAATTTACATCTACCTGTTCTGCCATTATGGGATGGCTAATCATGATATTCATACATGAATTTTTATGCATTTTTGGTAAAAAATAAAAAATAAAAAATAAAAAAAAAGAGGTCCTAAGCCATTTTAGTCAAGGTCAAAGTCAAATGTATTTCTATAGCACTTTTAATAATGGTCTATTTTCAGCTAATTAAGCAAATTTTCAGTATTCCATTATCTGAAAAGGCCAATCCCAAACTGAGCAAGTCTAGGATGACAGTAGCAAGGAAAACTCCCTGAATGTAAAAGGAAGAAGCCTTGGGAAGACCAAGACTCAATAAAGGACCCATCCTCCTTGGGTGGATGGCTTCCATTTTAGTACTTACTTCAGCATTAAAGTATACTGCTCACAAAAATTTGGGAATATTTCAAATTATCGCATTAAGAAATATCCTCTCATTTTTGTGAGCAGTGTACACAAAATAATGTATTACGGTGTTTATAGGTTATCTTAGTAAGTGACCTTTTTTTTCGGACTCAATTTTTCGGACTCAACTGGCTGTCACAATACAGTCTTTCAGTGCTTGCCTGCTGTATTTACCCTCTTATTTTCTCTTTCTCTTTGTCTGTCACACTTCATTCTCCCTGCATTATAATGAGAGGTTCCTGTTATGGCCAGTTCCCAGACGTTTCCTCACAATGAGTATAGTAATGCACTATCTCTGTCCAGTCTGACCTATGTTCATCCCCCACCCATTATAAATAACTGCTGATCAGAGGTTTTATTCTATGAGGCATTAAAATGTTTCACACTGGGAAAATGTTTAGCATTTCCGTGACTCACACGGAGCTCCAATCTGTTTCCTGCACTCAAGTATGGATTTGTTGGAAACAATGATTATTTGAGACTTTCGTTTTCTCAGAAAATATTTTTCTTAAAGGAAATGCTACATTTACTTCATATTTTCAGTGTAATATTAAGCTAAGTAACAACATGCCTTGAAATCCTTTCATTACCAATGAGGTGCTCGGGTGCCAAAAATTCTGGATCTGACCAAGGTGTCTGTGCTCCTGATGCAACTTCCACATCTGTGACGTACGAGTAATGGTCATGAACAATATTGTCCTTTTTACTTCAGTCTCATCTCAATTTTCTTTACTGACTTCAGTCAAACATTTATGTGAAGAATTGAAAAGGCATTTATTTTACTGCTAAAACTCTGGAGATCCTGTTTAGTACATGATGTGGGGTTGCTTGGTTGCATATACACTGCTCAAACAATTATAGGATATTTCCATTTATCCATCCATCCATCCATCCATTTATTATCATCCGCTTAATCTACAAGGGGTTGCAGGCCAGCAGATGCCCATCTGGCAACTCTGGGCACAAGGGCAAGAACAACCCTAGATGAAGCGCCAATCCATTGTAGGGAACACACACACAGTCACACACTAAGAGACTCCAATTAACCTAACATGTCTTTGGACTGTGGGAGGAAACCGGAGTACCCAGAGTAAACCACGTGGACACAGGGAGGACCTGCAAACTCCAAACAGAATGGACCCAGGCTGCTCCACACTGGGATAGAACCCGGGACCTTCTTGCTGTGAGGCAGCGGTGCTACCCACAGAGCTAAGTTATACGGTTATAAATGGCTAAAACATGGGACTGTGGTGGCCTAGTACTGGACTATGGACCAGAAGGTCCAGGGTGCAAATCCCACCTGTGCCGTAGTTGGGTCTGTGAGCAAGGGCCCTTAACCCACATGCTTGGATTGTAAGACTTTATTAATTGTAAGTCGCTCTGGATAAGGGAGTCTGCTAAATTTAATAAATGTAAACATATAGCTGAGCTGTCATTACCTTGTCTGCCAGCATGGCTGACTGTCTTTTCAATATTTGCAGATGTCCATTATTCCATGTAGTAAAAAAGAAAACAAAACAAAAAACTTGCTCTGACTAAAATTGTTAGCCGCTCAAGTTTTTGAAAAGATGTTGGAGCATTATGGGAAATGTAGTATTTTGGCAAAGGCTGTCAAAACCACTGCTGAGGTCGGTAGCGGTTCTTCAGACCATCACTAAGTTTCTTGTTTTCCACAGTCCCAGATTCTCTGAATTTGGCTATAAGGGATGTAACAGTGCTGTGGGAAATTGGTGATCTTTTTGGGTGCCGGAGTTGGTTGTTGAAGTCTGTGGCTATGATACGGCAGCTGTGTTCAAAATCGTCAATTCCATCTTCAGTTATTGTGTATGTGTTAATGTGGTAACCAGTATGTTAAATATGTAAAACCAATTTTGTCTGTTGTGCTGAACGTGGCAAACGAATTTGTATAAAATGTTAATCCTTTGTGTTAGTGCGGTTATTGTGTTTGTCTAGCATGTTTAAGTTTACTCTGTTAAAAGTGCATGTTTATGGTGGTGAATGAGTTCCATTCTATTATGGTCAGACAGTGTTTGTTCACTGTGCTTGATCAGCATGTATTTGTTAGTGTATTGTCACGTCTTTATTGTGTTCAGTGTTTGTTTGTTGTGTCTGGCCAGAGTAAGTTCATTTTGTTTTAAAGTGTGTATTCACAGTTTGTTTGTTGTGTTAAACCCACTGCGTTTATGTTAAACCAGTTTGTTTGTTGTGTTAAACCCACTGTGCTTATGTTAAACCAGTTTGTTTGTTGTGTTAAACCCACTGTGCTTATGTTAAACCAGTTAAACTGTGTTTGTTGTATTCAATCCACTGTTTGTCATGTTAAGCCAGTTGGTTTGTTGTGTTTTAATTAATAAAACAAATATTGTTTTAAACAGTTATTTGTCTTTTGTCTATGTTAATCCATTGTGAGTTTGTTGTTACAATAAAAAATGTTAAACCAGTGAATAATTGTTGTGTTATTTAAAATGTCCTCCAGACAGAACATCTATTCTGGCTCAGTCTGAATCTCTCACACACACAACAGTAGGGCACTTGGTAGTGCACTTGAATAAAGCTGATAGGGTTCTTAAATGGACCAATGTGTGTAGCACAACCGTTTGATCCTGCTCCTGATTTCAAAGCGGACGCCATCTGATCTGCCTCCATTAGTGAGTGAGCCAATCAGAACGGCCCGCTCGCTGTGTAATACCTGTATCACTTTTCAGTGATCTGTCAGATAGCGCTGCTGATACAGACGGGAAAAACCCGTTTATTGTCAAGTGAACTGAAAGCTCTTTATGACTGCACAATGGCTGCTCGTTTTCTTTCATGCTGTTTGATCTTTGTTATAATTTATTCCCTTATTAATCCCAGAGCATCTTAATACAGGGAATAAGCAGGGCTTGAACTGATTCGTGTAATAAATAAACTTTATATCGTCTAAAGTGTGTATGCATATGCTGTGTGTTTGAATAATCTGTTAGTTCATCAAGTATGCTTCAAAATAAATGAATCTGTACGATGCAAACCA
This sequence comes from Parotocinclus maculicauda, assembly GCA_034780255.1. NCBI lineage: Eukaryota > Metazoa > Chordata > Actinopteri > Siluriformes > Loricariidae > Parotocinclus > Parotocinclus maculicauda. Next base: position 10,491 of record JAUZSU010016843.1, read on the forward strand.
CAGCAGGCAGTCTTATGAAAGTTTGGCCACTTTGGTTTGTTTAATAAAATTGCTGGAACTGCTGGATAATCTGATCCTGTCCATGCCCCATCTCTGTCAGTGTGTTTTGACACAATATGGGTGACCATACACCTTACTAAACAGTCAATGTGGGGGCACTGTGGTCCAGTTTGACATGCTCCTGTTCATCCTCATGAATATATCACTTACTACTTAATCACCATAACTGAGTTTGAATCTCATTTGCATAATCAAACAACTTTGGTCTTTTTGGAAGGGCAGCATTTTTTGGGATGAAAAACAGGGTGATAAATTAAAGTTTGATTTTTCTGCGTCTAGTCGTTGACTATACATTTACGGCATTTAGCAGACGCCCTTATCCAGAGCGACTTACAACTTATACAATCTTACAATCCAAGCAATTGT
>JAUZSU010016853.1:0-10916 GCA_034780255.1 Parotocinclus maculicauda
TTTTTAATAAATTTTCAGAACTCTCAAAAAAACTTTTTTCACATGGTCATAATGGGGTATTTTGTGTAGAATTTTGTAAAAAGAGATCAATTTAATACAATTTGTATCACTATGTTTCACAGATGGGTTCTTATGGTTATTATGTACACGGTTTTCCTTTTTTTCTCCAGATATAACGCCTCTCATTTAAACCCCAAAAATCTTTCAAAAATTGCTATTATCACATACGCAAAAGATTATAAATCATTATCTATACCATGTTTTGTGAGTTCTACACAATACTGAAATACTTGCTTCGGTACTTGATTACGTACTACTGAGTATGTGTGATAGAAGTGTCATTTTCCTATGTGAACAAACATACTGGCCAATGAAGCTAAATTCAATCAAATCAAACGTGTAGAATTACTTCAATGTCATGCTGTGTTAGCATTTCCAACATTGTATGCAAATTGAAAATAACATATTTATAATGCATGCATTAAAAACCATGTACTAAAATAAAAAAAAAGGGTGATTGGCCTATTCAGTTTGTCCACTTGTGCTTTTACTTTACAGTTCAACCAACTGCATGACATTTCTACAGTGAGTAGCTGGACCACTCTAGGTCAATTACTCTTTGCCAGGCTCTGATCCCTCCGAAGTAAGGCGACTGACATAATTCCTTCCAGATGCTGGGGCTTGTTATTGCTGCCATTCCAAGACGTGGTGCTGTAACTGAGTAAACATTTCATTTAACTTCACAGGAGCTCTGTCATTCCACCAACAGAGCATCGCAGTGGGTCAACACGCCAGCTCAGGGTGCGATACCTCATGCATTTCGTAAATTATATAGCACTTTGATCAGCTGCATTAGCAACCCGAGTGAACTAACACTTTTAGGCTTAGTAGCTCATGGGTAGTAATCTGCTCATATTAGGCAGCATGTCAAATTAGCATTACGTACAAAAGATGTGAAAAATGTAGCATTTATATGTAGTATTTAGTTATATGACATACTACATATAAGCACTAAGAAAATATTTATTCAGATGTGTATGCCTTATTCCCACAAGGAAACATATATTCACCAAAATATGGCACTATTTACACTAATCTGAATTTAATTACAGACCCATATATTTAACTTAACTGTGTATATGAACATACAGATAAGTTATGTAAGGAAATAAGATGAAAAGAAATTAGTTAAAGAATTAGAGTTCCTGTTGAAAAGGGATGAATGCAAGCCAGTGTAACATGTGAACATTGCTCAGTGATGAGAAAATATGTGACCCCCCCAAAAAATGCTCCAATGTTGTCTCTTTTACTCTGTGTACTCAGTGCTTATGGCCAAGATTAACAGTGCGCTTCACAGGGACTGCTCAGACTTCTGTCCCCTCCCATACATTCTTTTGTTCGTGTACACATTTAACTCAGTCTGTTATTATAATACAGTGTCTGAGCCACCCTGCATTATCATCACGTCAGGAGAATACATGATGGTCGCCTTTAAAACTAGGACTTTATCCATCTCTCTCTGTTGTTAAGCATTTGGGGTCCAACAAAGCACTTCTTTTGGACCTGTGCATTTTCTGTAGTTCAGTAAAACCAACATATTCCTGAGTCCATTGTGCTGCTGTTTTAACACAACGTTGGCTGTTAGTTTGGCACCACTGAAGAGTTTGGATAGCATTTGATCCAGCCTAATCCCAGTAAGCGAGACCAGACTCGACCAACTTACACTTCTAATAGAGGAACCACTCATGACACATTTCGGCACCTGTGTTTGAATATAAACATAGAGTCACTCCTCCTACTAGCCACTACCTGAACTTAATTACAAAGATTACCATATACCATAATTGTCAGGTAACCATATTTACTCAGATTTCAAATATTCAAAGCTGACAGGGATCAGACTTAAGTATGATGTATGTGCTTTTATGCATTACGTTGTTGACACCCCTGCCTAGATACAGGGAGGATGTCCCACTCATGCGTCAAGATGTCAAGATGACTTGTGGCATTACATTTCGTGACTCAGTGAAACTGGTTCTTGGTGGGAACAGTGCTAATTATGTCAAGAGATTTCCACAGCCCTGAACTGATTTTGAATTTCATCTTTCTAGTTCTGCAGGGTAAGCTGTAGGTGTGATCATATGTAACACTTGATGCTGGGTTTTTGTTTGTTTGTGAAGGCATTTTTTTGAAAAAGGGCATATTAAAGCAAGATCTTGTAGGAGCTACGTTTCTGGGCTTAACATGGTCAAATGGTTTAAAGGGCCTTAAGCAGATTGGACTCCTTTCTAACTTAACTGTGGGGGCTGTGGACTGTCCTCACAAGCAGAGGGAAGAGCTATATAAACTGACTAAACTACAAATTGAAACAAACTTTACATAGAGCTGACCAGTTTATATTAGATATAGAAACAAACTCAATTTAACAATTCTTTTAATTCTCAAGCCTCTATTCATATTCAAAGTTGGTATATTTAGCATTACATCAAAGCTAATTAGATAATTACATGGTAACTGATAATTATACTGTGTATACTTGCACAGTGGTCAGTTAAGACTTTTTAAAAATTGTTTTCTGTTTTTAATGGCATTTTAATGCTACTTAACAAGTCATCAATATTATGCACACAATGCCTTACTGCAATAATTTCAGGGTGGTACGTCGCATAAGATCTGTCACAGTATTCTAGTTGAAAAACCTGAATTCATGACTGCACTGGACTGCAGGAATTACATAATTAACTTCCAAATCCCCTGTCATATATTTTGAGTTTGGGTAATACAAAAAGATATCGAAACCCCAAGCCCACTGGACAGTTTTGATTTATGTAAGCAGGCCACATATACTCTTCATTTCCTCAGCTGTGACCAGCTAAGAAAACAACCACTAATAGCAGCAAACCTATAGTGTAAAGATCTAGTAGTGTTTTTGTGAGTCTGTACTATTTTTTTTCCTTTGTAATATTCTGATTAATACTCAGCAGATGTTTTTTCCTAGACAGGTATGAAGGTATAAAATACCATTATGGTCTTGAGTGTTATCGGATTTTGTTTTATGATACAGTACATTTATTTTACGATATTTTATGATACAGTACATAATTTCTATTTTATTACATTTATATTTACATGAAATTGCTGCATTTAAAACAAACTAACAAACACAGGAAAAAAAACATTGTAATCAGGCTATCAGGCTACATCAGAAAAGTTTAGTGAGGCATGAATATTTTTTGGGTGGGACATTATCTTACTCAGCAACCCCTGATGCCAAGCATTTGCAACGCTAAAATACTTGCAAACTCTAAAATATGATCTACTGCAGATGCATATACCACAGACCTGATGAGTTAGTCTGCTTCATTACTGATTATTAATGTAATTCTTGTGTAAGAAAATATGCTCACACTGATTTGTCAACTCAGTGACTGACAGCATTATCTTCATGAGACAGTCCAGTTTCTCCATAAGTTATGTCCTGTACCTGAAAAGGTACTCTGAATATGATTTAGCTCTTTCAAGAAATATGCACAGCTCAGAAAATGTATTATATTTATAGAAAATGTTCACAAAATGTAATATATATTGGTCCGTATTGCTGGAAATCGGTGATACAAAAAATCGTCAGAAAATTCCGGCCAAATTGTATTCATCCTTTGATCCTTTGACCTTTGATGCCATAGCTCAAAATGTCAACGTGCACTTGACATTTGGCAAGCTATTCTATCACAACACTAAGCACAAAGAGGGATTTTTATGTTTACATTTTAGCTTAGCTTTTCATGTCAAAGCATAATAAATGCCGACATATCTATGACAGGTTTGAGCAGTGTGAAATTTTGTGTGCGAAGATAAATGTTAACTGATGAGGTTGTCAGACAGGATCTTATTACTTTTAGGATCTTATATCTTATTTTAATGAGATTTTAATCATGCATACCAGTGTCAAAATGTGTGCGTTTGCGGTAGTGGGTGGTTAGGGGGTCAGGTTTACATATCATTGTGAGGACATTTTATACCTTGTGGGGACATTCTGACAAAAACAAAAATTTTATTTTTTTTTAATTTAACGTTTTGCCTTTTAAAAGCAAATACTGTAGCTGGGTACAAGTGTGCCAGGGACTCTTCTCGATCAGCTTATGGGCCTTGCTGAAAATGTTTTGAAAATTTCTGTGGAACTGGCTGTCTTCTTATTGTGTCTCCAAATCTGCCATTCTCTTGGCTAAGTCAAAGATAACTCAACATCTAAACATGTGTGCACCAGCTGCAATTTCTCTAAGACTGCAAGGAAAGCTCAGCATCCCTTAAAATGTCAAACATTAAATGATCAAAGGTATACAGTTGTGGGCAGCACGGTGGCTCTTGGTTTAGAATATCCTGGGTCCTCTCTGTGTGGAGTATGTCCTCCTAGTGTCTGTGTGGGTTTACTCCAGGTACTCCGGTTTCCTCCCACAGTCAAAAGACATGCATGTTAGGTTAACTGGTGTATCTAAAGTGTGTGACTGTGTGCATGACTGTGTGAATGTGCCCTACAATGGACTGGAGTCCCGTCTAGTGTTGTTCCTGCCCTTGCGCCCAGTGGTGCTGTGTGGACACCAGCTGGCCCGCTACCCCGTGTGGATTACTCGAAAGATGATGGATGGATAGATGGATACAGTGTATTAACATTGCGTTGACTAAAAATGCGTTAGAACACGTTCACTTCAAGTGGACGAGTTGGCCTGGATGCTGAGCTTCCATATGAAGATTGGAGGATCAGTCAAAAGGCTTAATCACGTTTTGATTGACAGCTATGTTGAAATATTACACCATCAATCATTGGGAAAGTCGAAAGACAAACTGCAACCCACTCCTTGGTATTTTCTTGGGTGAAATTACTTGATCATTTCCATTGTTCATTTCTTACACTGTAAAACACACAGTATTTCTTAGTTTTGGTTTAACATAATTTCAATATTTTCTTGTTTGAGTTTAATATTGTTTCTTTAGTTCGTTGGGCAGAATTTATGTATAAATAAATTGATACATTGTATGGTGTAAGCTGACAATGAGCTTCCCCTCTTTGAAAGAATAGCAGACACTACTGGTACGCACCCATCTCATTCACTCCCAATAAGCCCACACCTATTTAGACCTTTAAGTACATTTTTCTTTCATTTCAGTCATTGACTCTTCCATGCAACAGTTCCAGTGCTGAAAGGCAATTAGGTGAACCTGAGGAGAGTGGGCATGGATGTTAACTGCACTCCTTGGCTGTTTTGTTTTATCAATGGAGCTTTTGTTTGTTTACTACAGTTAGCATGGAAAATTCACCACTAAAGCAAAAGTACATTTCTTTAAAAGTGTTTAGCAATTGCTTTATGTGCCTTTTTTGTTAAATGGCATAGGACGAGCTCTCTATATCCTATCAGACCTCAAGGTGTGGGTAAATATGAGGGGCAATTGACTTTTATGTAAAGCAGATAGTGATATACAGCTTGTGTTTTAGGATTCCTATGACAGATTGCAAAGATGATATAAAGTGGACATGGAATGTTCTTTTACAAAATAAGTATGTGTTATGTGATCCATACCAGTGTGTTACTGATAGCTGGAATGTGTGTTGAATCATCACAATAATCTTGTCCCAGCTCTCTTACACACATGCATGCACATACTTAAACATATAGTAGTTTGCAATCCACATAAGGGTCTATTATTAAGTCTGTTTGGTCAATGACCACGTACATTTTAAACAACAATTTTAACATCCTGAATCTTTGCCCAATAAAATTACAATGCACTGCACACAAATGTAAATTTAGGTAAATGTATTTCAAATAATTGATAAGATTTTTAAAAGAACATTTATCCCAGCTCACTACAAAAACCCAGTTAAGATTAGGGTCAGGACTTCAACTTGGCTATTTAAAAAGATTATCTTTATTCTTATATTCAACCATTCTTTGGTGGAGTAGCTTATGTCATTAGGGTAAGTTGTCATGGTACATATTCTTATGAGATTCAGTTTATCCACAGATGTTCAGATTTTTAGAACTATATTTCCTTCATTTCCTTCAATCCTTCCATTCAGAAGTCATAGTTCCATCAATGTTTGCAAGCCACCCTTGCCCAAAACATGATACTACCACCATGATGTTTCACAGCTGCTCTAGAGGTGATCTTTGTTGATTGGTAAGGGTCTTGAATTTCCTCTGTTTGTACACATTCTGTGGCTATGGATTAGTGGAGTCCAAAATCTTTAGACAATCAAACCTGATTGCCATGCCATTAGCTGAAAACACCTGACTCTAATTTCATCTTCAATTTCATCTAATGCTACAATTTCATATACACTGCAAAAAAGGAGACATTTCAAAATAAGTACAAAGTAATCAAAGTATTTCTGTATCTGTTAAATAAGAACATCATAAAAGCAAATGACAAGTCAAAAAAAATGCACTTTATGAAAGGTTGAAAGTATCTGAATGTTCTCTGATCTTGAAAGTGCACATCATGCTTGGTGATCAGTGTTATGCATTCTGTTATCTGCTGAACACCGTAAAACCCCTGGAAGGTGGGCTAATGAGCATCGACATTGGACCCGTGATGAGTGGTCAACTTTCCTCTTTTATGAGGAGTCACAGTTCAGTTTGCAGCCTGACTTTCATTGTGTAATAATCTAACATGAACAAGGAACACGGGAGAATTCAAGTTTCATTCGAAAAATAAAAATTTACTCCTTCAGTGATGGTGGAATGGTTTGGGTTGGCATCAGCATTTGTGGTTGTACTGAGCTCCACGTCATCAGAAAAGGATCACTGACTTCTGTCAGATACCGAAATGAGGTCCTGCACCCTATAGTGACTGCTGCTCTTGCTACTGCTCCTGCACCTCCATTGAAGGAGTCAATTTCTTAAATGAAATGTGGATTTTCCTGTGTTCCTTGTTTATGCTAGATAAATTATACGATGATTGTCAGGCTGCAAACTGAATCGTGAAAAAGAGGAAAGTTGACCACCCATCAAGCTGGAGCAGAACTTTCTTTTCATGGATGATAATGCAAGGCCCCATCAGTTCAACAACATGCTCCAGGAGGCCTTCAAGTTTTCCAGACCTGAACACGTCTGTGGGAACACATCTGGAAAACCGTCCAATGCCTCCCACAACATTTCTAGGGTTAGAAAGTTTTTCAACTGGAAGTTGATCTGGAGCAAGAGTGGCAGAAGATCCCACAAGAACTGCTGGACGTTCTTAACCTGCCCATCACTGTCGGTGTGCTTTGGCCATCTTGGGTGACCATACACCCTACTGAACAGTCAATGTGTGGCACTCTCGTCCAGTTTGACATGCTTCTGTTCACTCCTATGAATATGTCACTTGCTGCCTAATCACGATAATTGAGTTTACATCTTATTTGTATATTCAAACTACTTTCTAGGACTTTTCCTTTGCTCTTCTGATCAAATCTAATCTAACAGATTTAATCAAATGCTTCTTTTTTAAATCCCTATATATTCATTTTGAGCAGTGTATGTTAGGACAGAATGAAATGGTTACAGGTTCTTCAAAAAGGTGGGTTATACTTTCCCGCGTGCATCTGCAATATCAGCAGCACTGTTTATTTACCATGTACATGCATACCTTTTTGCATCTGGAGTACTGAAAGCTCTACCAACTACTGTAATCTATCAACTACACAAGAGGTCAAAACTATATTCAAAAACACAGTTCCATACTAGATACTGTTCTTAATTAATACAACGCCAATGGTATAGTTACATGAACATTGTCACTTTTATAACATTTCATAATAATTCGTTTAGACCCCTCTGTATTTAACATAAAGTATTACCCAGAGCTGTTTCTATTGCTTTGTGAAAAAATCCATTACACTTGATCGATAAGAGTATATACATACCACTGAAAGTCCACTGCTGGTTTTTCTCATTAGGCTACCGTAACACCCTAAATATCTTGAAGCTATTTAAAAAATTAGCCCTAGTTAAGGGACATTTGTAAACGTTTGGTAAAATTAGGTGTTTTACAACCTGATAGAAAATACACCAGAATGCAGGAAATGGCATCTAATTAATCACAAATCACCCCGCCCCCTGCCAGTGTCCCCCCCAGTTCATAAAAAGTGCTTCTGACACCCCTGTATAGTTATCATTTTGCCATTCTATTCAATATGCAGAGTGCAGTGTGGGATATTATGTCAGTTTTTTCCATCTACTTTTCCTGGTTAGGGTTGTTAAGGAAACAATCTGATTCCATTTTAGTCTGGAATATCTGTAGTGTGGTATGGTAAATTCCATCAAACTTTGAAGGTGTATTAAATCACTTTCTATGACTATAATGCTATAATACTAATAATTTAGTATGTAGAATATTAGAATTTAGAATAACACTTGGTAGGTTTGTGATAAAATAATTTTCATTATCACTGTCACAAGTACTGTATGTAACAGCCATTCTGCATAAGTATATGTAAGAGCAGCTAGAAATCTAGCAGTTGCACTAGCCAACGTTACCTGCTGTGTAGTGTTTTTGTGTATTGTTTTGTTGGAATATCTTCAATGACTTCAAAGTGTTACCAGAACAGGAGGGAGCAAGAGGCAGGAAGCTAACTCAGCAAGAACCTGTTGAGTTCACCAAGTTGCTTTCCTCTCAGGGGAAACATTTAAAACTTCAATAACACAATTCAGAGATTTGTTATGCTGAGAACCACATTTTGTATTACTTAATATTCCAAACATTAATAGCATTTGATGGTTGCTGGAGAAAACGTATTAAATATGTCAATATGTTTTAAATAATATTGGTGGAAAGAGAATTTCCTTTGTGAATTAAGTACAAATAATTAGTTAACAGTTAAATATTTTAAAGTATATGGCAGAAAAATGCACAGCATCTAAAAATGTAAGCCTTAACATGCACACAAATAAATCAATTATGAATAGATTTCTGATACTTGAATGTACCTCACATACACATTACACTAATGATGCAGAGCAGTATTCACTCTAGTGCAATAATCAAAATATTACACAGATACATTCAATGTGATCTTACTGATTTGGCCATGGCAAGGTCATTAGTACCAGACTGTCAGGCTTGAGTATTTCTATAACTACTGATCTCTTGGGCTGTAAGAGAAAAATACATCAGCAGGTTCCACTTCTATTAGCCAAAAACAGAAACCTGAGGCTGCAGTGACCACATGCTCACCTAAACTGGACAACTGAAGTCTGGAAACATGTAACTTGTCCTCATGGAGTACGAATTCTGCTGAGGTACACAGATGGTAGGAAAAATTTGGTAACAATAGCAATGAATTTATCAACCCAATCTGCTCTATATCAACATTCCAGTTTAATGGAGATACTGTAATACTTGAAATGAAAAGAAAATGTAGTGAAAGGGAACATTTTCTTCATTCACTTTTAGTCTGTTAATACAAAGCATTCGTTGAATCTGCTCTTAAATGTTATGGCCATGGACAAAACTTTGATTACAGCAGATTGCATTGCACTCCTAGGTTGAGTTGGGAGGATGTGGGGGTAGTGTGAGGGGGCTTGAACTGCTTGAACAGCTTTGATATCAACCCTACAATATGGGTGTTTAAAATCACATTTGTTAATCCAAGGTTTCATTGTATTTTTCCCCACAAACTTTCACTGTTAAAAAGTAAGAGTTGCTCCCTTTCAACACACAAATAATACATGAACATAATAAATGTAAATTATCAAAACGTGTAGCTTTTTGACAATAAATATAAGTTTTATTAAAATGTGTTGCTGAGGCTCTGTAATAATAATAATAATAAGAGTAATAGTAATATTTTTATTATTAATAAGAACATTACAAGAACAAAACAATTACATAATACATATAGCTTGAAATACTTAAGTTTATCATAAAGTAAAAAAATTTAATAACAAAAAAAAAGTGAAAGGTGTCTAAGATGTCAGTTGTGAGGGAGTCGGGTGTTGAGGGCCAGTTTAAAATGGTGGGTTTTGTGTTTGTTTTTGAAGGAGGGGAGTGATTCTGAGTTTCTGATGGATGACAGACAGGAGTTCAAGAGGATCGGGGTGTGTTCCTTTAAGTAACTTATATTTTAACATCCAAAGAAGTCTCATGTCAATTTTTATTTTGTTAGACATTCTGCCTGGCTGTGCCTAATTACCTGATAACACACATACACATACACAGACACAGATTCAAATGTTAATGTGAATGAAGCCTCTGATATTAAAATCCATATAGGTGAAATGACCCAGGCAGAACAAATGCCCAACATGTTAACAACTTACAGTCACAGGTGAACTTAACTGTCTTCTGAACAAGCTCAAATAACTTTCAAAACACTGGTTGGCAAATCCAGACGCTGTTTACAACCAAATGTAGTGACAGAGGGGACAGCCAATTACACATTAGAAAGAAATGGCAGAACTAATCAATGAGCTTGTGGGCAGTCTAAGGGAAAATAGGCTTCAGCTTGAGTGGCTGTTGTTCTCTTGGTGCTTGACCGTTCACCATTTAATATAGCGTAACATTGTTTTTGTACAGTATAAAATGCAGGGCACCAAAACTGCCGTTTGAAAATGTCACAGAATTATTATGAACGCTAGAATTGTTACAGTTGTGTTTTTAGCCTTATCTCTGATGCATTTACGTATCAAGTATGTTTTCTTGTGGAAATACCCTTTATATTTACATTACAGTAGCGTAAAAGTCTATGTTACTATGAAAAATTCTGTTCAGTGTCAAATTTGGTCAGTGTCTTGTTTCACAAAACGAAATGCGGCTGCTAAATGGCACATATCTGTTACGATAGCAGGTAGGTTTTTATTAATAGGACCCAGTATGCGGGATAGGTGTACCCCACGACGTATAATAAGAATGGGGAAATAATGAGAAATAACCGAAAGGGG
>JAUZSU010016864.1:0-10916 GCA_034780255.1 Parotocinclus maculicauda
ATTTAATACAATTTGAAATAAGGCTGTAACGTAACAAAATGTGGAAAAAGTGAAGTGCTGTGAATACTTTCCGGATGTACTGTAAATCCCATCAGGCTCATGGTGGGAGTCTAAACTCTATAGAGAATATCTGGTGTCCCATTTAATACCAACTAGCTGGGAAATAGTTTTTAACTGTTCATCAATGCGGAGTTGAACATTATTGACCCTGCTTTCTGTAAAAAGCTGTTAGTTTTTACCCACAAGGATTCCACATTTAAAGTCAAAGGGAAAACCTATTCTATGCAAGGGTTCTCCTAATGATTTGTTGTTAAGACCATTAAAGTCATGACATTTCGCCATTTTTTATTTTTTGTATACAAAGACTGTACATCACTTTTGCATTACTGTTCACAAGAAGAAAAGTCATAAAAGTTGCGTCTGTGTCCAATCAGACCTAACCTAGCTCTAATTTCTCACAGCAGATGTTAGTAAACAGGCTGCACTCATGTCCACTGAACACACTGACCATATGTTTATTTCTCTATCAAAATTTACTGTATTTATTTCTAATTAACTGTCAATGGTATATAGAAGACATTTGATTTATATAGATTAGCCAAGTCTTTCAACTTTTTTGTTTATCTTCTTATCAAAAGGCTCATCCGATGTAATTTTAAAATTTTTACTCAGTTATTTTGAATATTACAGAAATACTTCCTAATAGGATTCTATAGCAACAGATGTGGGACAAATCTCGTTACAACATTGTTGTATACATTGTCAGTCTTTATGGCACAATTAAGTTTAAACATCTGGGACTGTGGTGGCCTAGTGGTTACAGTACTGGGCCATAAGGTCCAGGGTTCAAATCCCACCTCTGCCAAGCTGCCACTGATGGGTTTCTGAGCAAGTCCCTTAACCTACAGTTGCTTGGAGTGTAAGACTGTATGAATTGAATGTGGCTCTGGATAAGGGTGTTTGCCCTAAAATGACATAAATGTAAATGTCTCAGAAGCTAAGCAGGGTTGGGTGTAGTAAGTAATTGGATGGGGGACCTGTTGTGAAAACCAGATCCTATATGTTACACTGCATTTTCTGTTTGGGTCATTAAAGTTATGTATATCCATCTGTCCACAACTGATCATAAAATGACTTAATGAGAACTGTGCTCTGTGCCCATGCGTCAGTAAGAAATTCTGCAGATCATGGAGATTATGAGAAGACTGGCCTCAGATGAGTGGGCTATACTGCTTAAAGACGCCAGTAAGTTGATTGAGCTAGAGCTGTGGAACAAATCGGAAGCATAAACATTGAGCTCATTAGGAAGTGTAATTAGCAGAACATTTGCATTTGTAATGTACTACTTAACAGTCACAGTAAATTATACAATAGCAGTGACTTTCTTTTTCTGGTTGAGACAAGCCTCAGCATAATCTTATTAAGAGAATCAATAGAGCAGTAAACAGCAATATTTTACAATATACTGATCTAACAGTTATAAATAGAATCTGTAAGGTTAGAATAAGTCTCATATTTAATTCCATTTCTTGAACTATGTTTTTTTTTTTTTTTAATCTTATATGGAAACGTAATTATGACATTTTTTGGCACTTGACTGAATCTGTAAAGCAAATGAGTCGTTATTGTTACCTAATCTGCCCCTGAGTTCTGGTGACATCCATGTACAAGGGCATAGTTACATGCTTATGAAATATAATCCGGTCTCTAAAATATAAAGAAGTACAGCGATGTATGAGTCTAGTTTTTGAAAAAGCGAATAGCCCACCTATTAGGAATGGGTGAGCTTGTAAACCAATGTCATGTTTTTGAGGCTGGTTCCTGATACAAATCAACCAAACTTACTATCTAATGATAATAATACACCTCCAGTAAAGAACAGGAATAGCAGGGCACCACTTTTAGTTTGATGTTTCAAAATGCAAATACCACCACTCTATTCTAGATGGTGACATAAAATAAAAATGAAACAAAGTCAGACTGGACCATATAGCACTAGTAGAAAAAAGTTACCTCTCAGGATTTTGTGCTTTAGAGGAATTGTAGTTTGTACAAAGTCTGTTTTGTAACGGGCTGTTTGGGGTGGTGCTGTGAGGTAGCAGTTTTCCTCACAGCACTAGAGTATCGGGTTCACAGCCATGTTTCATGTTCTCCCTATGTTTGTATGGGTTGTGTCACAGCTCTGCAGTTACCTCCTGTAATACAAAAAAACATGGTGGTTAACCATTATTAAATTGTATCTGTATGTGCGGCTGCGTGATTTTATGTCTTTATGACCATTGATGGGTTGTAAGCTGTTCTGGGTGTTATCCTCTTCTCCCTCACTGTACCTGATGCAGTCCCCCATAGGGCAGTGGTTTCCAGTTGAGAGTATGTAATTGTCTGTTGCTTCTTTTGGTGTTGTGTGTTGACTGAATGTAAAAGCTCAGTGTAAATTGTAAAGCATCAGTTACTTTGAGAAAAGCACTACAGTACACTAAGTGTAACTAACAGCAGCAATAATAATATCCAAACCAGTTCCATATATATCATATCAAATTTTTTTCAAGACCAAATCATGGTCTAGGTGCGATTACCAATGCTACTATGTTGCCAAATTCTGAATTTTTAATGATCTCTGCTCTCGATGTATTATGGATTTAATCATATGTCTGTCAAGGTAAACATAAGATATTAAAACACAATGGGATACTCTGTAACTATTGACGTTTTCTTTATGTTGGTTCTTCTGATCTCTCTATGGATGGGAAATCATTTCATTTTAATCAGTTTTTAATCTATATAAAACCATGATATTAGTCATCCCTCTACTATTACATTTTGCCACTAGTGGATTCTACATGACAAGAAGATCATTGTATAAGCAGTCAGTGTATGTAAAGATTGGTGCTCCTGCCACTACTAGGCATGTTGATGTGCTAGTTGTTAAGATGAGAAAGCCAGGCTCACAGTGCAAGCAGGCTTGTGACTACATTTAGGCTGGAGATTACATTTCCAAGTGCTCTTGGACTAATCAGTGGCAGACTGTTTATCCCCAGAAGACATGCCATTTAAACACACTGGCTGTGTCTTTTTATGGCCAGTAATGGGTGTCTTCATGTGTAGTGTTTAGATTCAAGAGTAATCTGAAGACTAAAAGGAAAAAAAGCTCTAATGGAGAAAGGAAGATGTTTGCTTTCCCATTTTTGCGGGGAAGCAGACATGATATTTCAGTTATCACATTGTAGGTGCTAATTTGGGACATTTTGTGTCTGTCCATTTGCTTCTCTTTTCTCTGGCTTCATCAAAGAGGTGTTCTTGCTCTGACTGTCACTGTAGCCACCCAGTGGCACGTTGGTAGAGCACACGTCCCAGGCAGAATATATGCCTAGAGCAAATCCCAATCTGTTTGAGAGTAAGACTCCACAGCTCAACAAAGGCCACAAAATACCCAAAATCATGTATGTATGGTAGAATAACTATACATAAAGGAAATAATATAGTCAAAAAATGTGCTAATACTAGTATATACTTCTACTAACATAAGGACCTAACAAAAAATGTCTTACTTGTTGATCTGCCATATCTGATGCAGCCCATCACAGATCTCACACTACCTAGCCAATAGGACAGCACGGTGGCTCAATGGTTAGCACCACTGCCTTACAGCAAGAAGGTCCTGGGTTCAGTCTGGGTCCTTTCTGTGTGGAGTCTGCATGAGCTTACTCCGGGTACTCTGGTTTCCTTCCACAGTCCAATTCTCTCAATCTCAACAACTGCAATAAGAGCTGGAGAACCTAATTGAGTACAAGACAGTTACTAACATCTCTTCAAACAGTGCTAGATTTGTTTGTAGGTTAGTGGTTTTAACAATAAATTTGCTAAATTGGTCTAAACATTACATAACACACTGAACCCAACAACAAAAATCATTTTTAATGTTTTATTTTTCTTTACTCAAAAACAATTTAGTTAACATTAAGTTAAGCTGTCTGAAACAGATGCTAGTGGATCATACTGATGGGTTTGCAGATATTTTGAAGTATCCCCTAATTTTTGTAAGCAGTAAATATTTCACCCACATTAGCAAAGTGTTGCTGCTAATAAACTTTCCTGGCTTCATGGATAGCTTATTTGCAAGTGAATTGGGCTGTTTCGATTGACTTGCTTGCTGACATTACCATAATAAGAGAACTAAAGTAACAATATTTACTGGCTTACATTGTGTATAAAGGGCTCATAAACGTAATTCGGATGCAAGCCTGCCCCATTTATCGAGGCCTGTTTTTGGCACTAGGATTAAACTCCATTAACTGTGGTTTTTCTGTACATGTACCACTTGACCTTCATGTTGCAAGAGCAGGACCTATGACACTGCCATTTCCAGCAATTGGCTGTACCCACTGAGGCACTGGAAAATAGAGCACAAAACTTACTCATGCAAATCCAGACACCTTCATTAGAACTGAAAGTACATGGTAGCTTCTCTCACCAAAATAAAATGCATCTGCCATTGCAGTTTACGGCTCAGAGGTTTATATTACACAGAGAAAAATGGATGAAAAAGTCAGTGGTGGCTTAGCAGTAAAGGGGCTGGTCTATAGACCGAAAGGCTGATGGTTCAAGACAAGCCAAATTAATGTATAACATGACTTGTTTTTTGCTTTATTGTATTCAAGAGATCAGGAATAGTAAACACTTTCCATTTGTGACTTACTAGCTGAGGCTTAATATTTGCTAACCCCAGCTAGGCCAAGCAGGCATTTGAAAAACGAAGATATCCTTATTGTGTTTCACAAATTAAAAGAAATTATTTAGCTGTGGGTGGGATGATGATGGGAAATGCAGAGTCAGTCAGTTTTCAATATATACCCAGTCGACTTGTATTCAATTTTGTCAGAATATTAAATTATTTTATCATGAAGTTGTTCAGCGGTCAAGATAACAATAGAATCTGATCTGTTTTGTCGAGTCCGTACTCACTTGTCATATACCTAGACATATTGTAATGTCCTTTATATAATATGAATGCTTATTGTGGGTTTTTTTTATTTAAAAATGTTCCCAAACTTGAGGGTAACACCTGTTTCTTTCTGGTACTACCTTAATCCAACTGCAGAGTGCTAACTGTTTGAACTGCACTGACAGTAACAATACAATCAATGACAACAGCACATGCGTTGTGGGTAATTTTGACCCTTCATAGATTAATTAAAAGAATGAAGAATTTTAGGCTTAGTTTTAGAGTTTTAATGGCTTAATTTTAGGAATTAATATGAGCATATGACACACACACACACACACACACGCGCACACACGCGCACAAACAGACAATCACAAAGCACCAAGAAATGTACTCATTATGTTACTGCAAGGCTTCATTACAGAATTAATATTGAAACACTCAGTGGTTTTTCGATGTGTTTCTTTTTGTTATTCAGAAAGACTAATAGCTTTATAAGCCTGCAGCCTAATGGATATAATCAAATGGTTCAGAGGAACATCTTCAGTTACTGCCAAAGGGGCTGCTAGTGTTAAAAGGGAAAAAGTACAGACATGTACAAGCTTGATATCCTCCTTGACACTTACTCTCTCAGTGAGGAGTTTTATCTCCAAAACGCGTCTCCAACGTTTGTAATGAGTCCGATTATTTTCTGCTTATTGGCATGGGTGTTTGTTAAATTGTCAATTCTTCTGTTTTACAAGCTTTCGCATTGTGGGTGGGTTGGTGTTTTATAGATGCTTCTGACATTAGTAATGCAGTTTGCTGTAGGAGGTGCTGATGGACTGCTATCATTGTCAGAGTTGGCGTTTGCATGTTGTGTATAGTGGCGCACGATGACCTAGTTTTTAAGAACACGTATATCTGTCTCCTGAATTGCAGAATTGAATAGGTAACTACCATCAAGAATAATGTTGCAAACCAGCCTACCTCCCTTCTGGCAGGTCCCTGATTACAGTCTGGAATTCCAGTAGGTTGAGTTATGGTGATTAAGGTGGCAGAGACGTGTTTTAGAAATTTGATGTCTTCATTTGACAACTGTCTGTTTGTCTATGAATGAAATTTTATCCATGTGATTTCCATTACTTCAAAAAGCTTAAACTTTTTGGCAACACTTGGGCATAGTGAGACTGTTAAAGTTCATAATGTACAGTAGTGTTTGCATACCTGGTTAAGTCTGTTTTATGACTGTTAATTTACATATTAAAGCAAAAGCAGTTTCATCTCTTACTTAAGATATAGAGTAATTCATCGTGTATGACATCAGTAATATCGAATACCAGTAAACATTAGACCCCTAGCCAGGCCACTGCATCCTTAAGGCTGTGGCTGAACATAGGAGGATATAATCTGGCTTTGCTCTTGCTCATCCACATAATTAGCCTTGGGGAGCTGTTTACTGTAAGTGTTTACATTAAGTATTTAAAGGATCAAGGGGATAAAAACTACAAAACTCTTAGAAGAAGGAATGTTGACTTAAAAAATTCATGGACTTTACTAGCACGTCTCCTCGATCCACACGCCTGCACACACACGAGCTTCCCTCTCTACACCATTCAAGCCACTTGCAAGTCTCTGCATGTGCAAAATGAAACACACACACACACACACACACACACACACACACACACACACACACACACACACACACTGGCATCCATAAGCCATCCACTGGTCACCATGAAATATTGATGAGACAGATTGCACTTGCACGTTACTTGCGTGTGTTTAAGTACCCACAATGCCCAGAGAGCCCACAAGTCACTGATACAGGCCGTTACTCGTTTGACTTTGGCGAATGACTCTTTTATCTAACATGCCTTGTGAAAGTCTAGTTTTATTATGTGTAATAGAGAATACACTTAGAGAATATACCCAGGTCGTTCTTAAGCTTTGAGAGCTTTAAGAAATCAAGTACAAGTGAATAAGTATATATTATAGAACTGAAACTGTAGGAATAAATAATTGGTGGTCATCACACTCAGTGACCAGTTTTAGAAATTAAAGGCTTGTTTTATTCCTCGGATGTGGCTTCGATCCACTTTGATAAGAAAGTGCTACTTTACTTGGAAATGATAATAAACCAATGTAAGTCAAAATCAAGACCATGAGTTGCAGAGACTGAGACCAGATTAAGATTTTTTCCTCATACAACAATAAAACAAAAACAGAATTAGTTTGTAATTCACTTTACATGAATTTTGCATTTCTTATATAATAGAATATAATCATTAATAAATACTATTACATTTATAGCAATTATAGTAGGGTGTATATAATGTAAATATAATATTTAATTTATATAATTAGAACACTATTATATATAGCCTAAAACTATTATTTATTTATTTATTTATATATTTATTTATTTATTTATTTATTATTCACAAATGATGATGACTCAAATGATGAGTCAAACTTAATCAGAAGTCACTACGTGTTTTATGTGTTGTGATGTTTTTTTTATTATTAAATGCGAAAACATAATACTTGCAGGACATAGTGAAGTCAAAGCATAAAGCGAAAATGTGCACCTACAGTCTTTATGAAAGACGATTCAAAATAAAACCTGTTCATTGTCTGGATACAGTCCAAATTTGAGTTTGAGACCCATACTAGACCAAGGTACTACGACACTTTGCATTGTGAAACTTTATTGAAGCCAAAATACTTTTAATAAACACTTAAATGAACTGAATAGTGCTAGAGTAATATTTGGAAAAGTAACCAGAATAGCTTAAACGAGCCGGATTACTGGCTCATGTTTGGTGATTACTGCACCCTCATAAAATACAAAAATTGGTTTAAACACGTAAAGCTACATTATAATAAGACTTAAATGCAGGTACTCCCTAATCCCCGATGGGGATACATTATGGAAAATCCATAATAAGTTACATTTAGCATAAATCAAATAGTTTAATGTATGCTGTATATATTATAACACAGCCTACATTAAACGGGTTTAAAACACGACCCTGACTACGACTTTTACTCACTACATTTCCCAGCGCTCATCACTCCAGCCATGAGATTCCCTGCATCGAACACTGCTGAGTGCTAAAGCTGCTTTGAGACAATGCACTATTGAAAAAATCGCCATATGAATAAATGTGACTTGACTTGACATGTGACGGCACAGTGTTAGGAAATGGCAAGAATAAAGTGTAACTACTGTATTTAATCATCCACTTCTAGTTGATTCAAAAGTACTGTGTCTGTATTATGAATAAAGGTTTATTCCAAAATACGACATTGAACCGTGTTCGAATTCTATAGTGCGTTAAAACCCAGATAAAAAAGCCCATTTGCTACAGTATGCAATGAAAGTCCACCCAAAAAAGGAAAAACACACCTCATTTTTGTGAACAGTACATTTAGAGAACATTGACAGGCACTTACCAACTCTTATTTATCTTGAGTAATTTACAGCTCTTAGATTTGTACATTTAAAGCATTTCAGTGCTTTGGTCATGGACGCAGCAGTAACATGAGCAATTGTCATGATTCAAATTTAGCTAGGAAGAACCACATGTGACTGTTACAGTCTTAGCGTGTATAAACGTAGCACACACTTTTTAAATTGTAGATCAGCTTGTAAAGTGTACGTAAAATGTACATAATGTTAGAGGGATGCCTATATTAGTTGTAATTGTTGTTCTAAAAGAACTTACTTTGTCTTTAAAGCGTCACTGCTCCGCTGCAGGATAGACCGTTTCTTTCTGCGAATGTAAATTGAAGTAACAAATGTCTACATTTACAGCTTCTAGCAGATGCCCATGCCCAGAGCGACTTACAGATGATTACAGCTCTACAATTAAGGCAATTGTGGTTCAAGGGACTTGCTCACTGTTACAACAGTGACAACTTAGTACCTGCTGATCTACCACAATAAAATAAAATGATGCATTTTAAACATTTATGTTCATACTTTATCATTTGTAAGGGGGCACGGTGCCACAGCAATTCGATCCTGACCTCGGCCCGTGTGGATTTTGCATTTCCTCTTGGTGTCCACATGGATTTACTCCTGCTACTCCAGTTTTCTGCGAATACATGGATTAGGCTATTTGATTACTCTAAACTGATCCGATCTGGGTATGTGTGACTATTTTGAGCATGTGACCTGCGTAACCTTGGGTCTGTTGTTAAATATTCTTTGATGCAGACGGTGACATAAACCAAATAAACAACCATTTTGAAGACTCTCTTATGCAGTGAGACATACACCTGATCTAAGTTGAAAGATTAAGTCCTCTTTGATTAAGTCCCTAATGGAATGGACAAGAAGAACCATCTGTAGGCTTTAATATAGGATTAACACTTACAAGTTATTTACGTGCTATGGGGATGCTACTAAAACAACCCAAAACCCCTCTTCAAGCAGATCAGTAAATCACCTGTATGGCCATTTTCTTCTGATGGATCGTGTGGGTGGCAATTTCAATTTGGAAGCTTTGTCACATCTATTATTATTTACCTTGCATTAACGGCCATCAAGTGCAAAATGAACCCCATCTAGTCCATTGTACATGCATATACCTATATGGAAGGAGAGATGGAGGGAGAGATGGAGGGAGAGATGGAGGGAGAAAGGAAGGGACAGGGGGAGGAGGGTTGTAATGCTAGTAGGAAAACAATACCTGGATCTTTGCAGCACAGCACAGAGTTAATAGAGCTTTCACCAAGCTCACACTTGCTTCATGGATTCTGCACACTTCTGCTGTTTGCTGCTGTCTTTTTATATACCGTGTTGTTGTGTTGTAAATACAACAATAATATGTTTTCACTGTCACGTAAAAGACAGTTGCTCATTCCATAAATATGTTCTGTGGGTATGTGCTAGAGCGAGAGAGCGAGAGAGAGGAAAGAGAGAGAAGAATGGTAGAACACACAACGTAAATTGGGGCTGAGAGAATCATCGACCTGCATCCAAATAATATTGTACCCAACTTGCATAGTTTAAAAAACAGAAATAAAAATACAGGAAATCAATACTGACAGTCATTGTTGATATTAAAAACAACTATGTATGGGAATCGCTTCAGTTTCTTGGCAGTTTAGGCAGTACCGATACACTAAGGACGATATTCATGTTGGTGTTTGGACAGATTGCATAACATGCATTTATATATAAATAAAAAAGTGATACCAAGATTATTATTATCTAATATGTGTGTGTGTGTGTGTGGCGGGGGTGTTTGTGTGTGTGTGTGTGTGTGTGTGTGTGTGTGTGTGTGTATATTTTATAATAATGTTGGTATCACTTTACTATGAGTATAAGAAATAGCAATAATTCATGCGGTATTCCACGAGTGAGTAATCATTAATTTATATATGTCATGCATCATGGACCATCATAAATATGCATAAAGTGAGCATGTCTCATGCAAACCTTTATTTAAGTGAAATGTTTTTATTTTACAAGATGCTAAGCATTACCATTGTCTTTATGAGTTCATGTTTGTGACCCTCAATATAACACCATAATGTTATTAACTTTTTTAAGGAATGCAACATTTTCCAATGATAAAGTGGCAAAAAAAACCTCAAAAAGAGTTTCTGACTGGCGTTACTTGCATATAGTGTTCATTCACTAAAATTATTATCTACAGTGGGTACGGAAAGTATTCAGACCCCTTTAAATTTTTCACTCTGTTTCATTGCAGCCATTTGCTAAAATTAAAAAAGTATTAATGTACACTCAGCATCCCATCTTGACAGAAAAAAACAGACATATAAATGTTTTTGCTAATTTATTAAAAAAGAGAAACTGAAATATCACATGGTTATAAGTATTTAGACCTTTTGCTCAGTATTTAGTACAACCTTTTGAGCTAGTACAACCACAAGTCTTATTGGGAATGATGCAACAAGTTTTTCACACCTTGATTTGGGGATTCTCTGCCATTCTTCCTTGCAGATCCTCTCCAGT
>JAUZSU010016875.1:0-10914 GCA_034780255.1 Parotocinclus maculicauda
TAAGATAATGTAATATTGTAAAGCTGCTTTGAGACAATGCACCATTGTAAAAAGCGCTATATAAATACATTTGAATTACATTTGAATTGAATGACAATAATCACGTTGTTGTTATCACTTGAAGTATTTAGATACTCACCAATAGTCTGGATAAAATTATTTGACAGATTGAGTTCCTTTAGATTCTCCAGTGTGTTTAAACCCTAAATACACAAACAGAGAAAGTCCAGGTAATGTAAATATATGTGGTCGGAACATAACGATGCAGGTTGCTCAACACCAGACGCCTGGACCAGACACCTTCTCTTACCTCAGTTCAACTAACAGGACTTTGATGCACATTATTACACAGATCATTTTCTGTCTTACACATGTTTATCACTTTGAATGACTGTTTATAGTTAATCATGTATTTATCTTGCTAAGGTTCACACAGAAGAGGGTGAGCACCCCAATAAAGACAGGATCCTCCTTATTGATTTCATTGAGCTTCTGGCTTGATATTTTGCAGAGCTGCAATCCTGGACGAGTCAAAACTAAAAGTGCAAAAATATTATTAGGCTGTTATTGGACTTAACAACAAATCATTGGTCAAACCTGCAGGGAACTGTTGAGGTGGAAAAGCTGGAAACACTGAAATTCACTGGCAAAGTCGTAAATCTCAGTGTTAATTTCTAATAGCCTTATAGAAAGTTAGTGTGTGAAAATGGGTGCAAAGTGAAATTCAGCTCTACTCTACCTTGATGTCAGAAATGAGGTTGTTGTTTAGCCAGAGGACCTGCAGGTTTATCAGAGGCTCAAGTTCTTTGATCTCGCTGATCTTATTATCGTAGAGGAAAAGTTTCTGCAGCTGCAAGCAACTCTGCAAACCTGAAATCTCCTAAAATTAAATAAAACAAATTGAATACATATAAAATGCACCTGCAGTGGGTTAGATCAAACATGTTCAAGTTAAACAGTTCTTCATTACAACCCACTATAGTCAACTACTCGAGTACTATTTATGCCCGGTCAATTAATTAAATACAACTGGTAATTAGCAAAATGGTTTGCCACATCGTAGAAAAGCCACTGGACTGAGTAAAAATGTAAAGAAAATACAACGTAACAATACAACAAAGTAAAAGGGGTCATGCTTTTTTTCATATATACTGCACTAAGGCATATGGGTAGCGCAATGTCTATTTGCTAGCACACCACCCAGGACGCCCAGTTTTGAGTCCAGAAGTGCCTTCCAGCTGGGCGACCACAGACTATGTGTGAGAAACGGGAGGCTGCATGGGGGAATCATTTTCCTCCCAAGCCCTGTGACTGACTATTGTCCTGGTGTCCCAAGTCTAGCATCTGCTGTATGCATTCTAGGAGGTAGTCTCCTCCTGGCAAACATCAAACCCAGAATCATCCATCAGATTGACAGACAGTGAATCGTGATTCATTGCCACAGAGAACATGCTGCTGCTGAAAAGTCCAGTGCTAGTGTGCCTTACACCACTTCAATTGCATACAGTGGACTTACACTTGTGTGCTAACCCAATATCGTGTATTCTTCCTTAATCAATTAACAAATCGTTACTTAATCAGGGACAAACCGTATTAGAACTGCTTGAATTCCTTCATTTTGTTCCCTATAACTGCATCAGAAACCCAATCCATAATTCAAAGAACTTACTCTGAGCTGGCATTCTGCAACCCACAGCTCTCGGAGCAGCAGGCATCCATCAAGTCCCTGAATTTCTCGAATGTTCTGACCCACGATGGTGAGACTGGTTAGCCTGGGGAACAGGGAGAATCCCACCATGCGAGGGAACCCAGAAAAGAACATCTCGAGAGATTCTATCCTACTCCTGTCCTGGGAAATCTTCTCATATGAAATGCCATTACACAAACACTGAAGACAGACAAGCAAAATCAAGCTAGCATTTATCTTAATCCTGATTCAAATAAATACTTTTCAGACACAGCCCATTGGTCTTCACCAGAGCTGAAAAACACCATGAACACATCCCTGAGTGGATCACAGATGAAGCAAATTAGGTGTTATTATCGAATTGGTTTGACGCGTTTTAATGCTACTTCACGTGAAGCACTGAGGTAGCCTAGCAGTTAAGGTACTGGACTCTGGCCCTTATGGTCCAGGGTTCAAATCCCACCTCTGCCAAGCTGCCACAGTTGGGTCCTTAAGCAAGGCCCCACCATTTCTTGAACTGTAAGACTGAATAAGTTGTAAGTCGCTCTGGATAAGGGCATCTGCTAAATGGCTTAAATGTAAAATATAGTTTCTATTTTGTTCATGTGCTATATAATTCTACTGATACAAAGTTAATGTAAACAAGATCTAGCTCTGCTCGAAAGTTTAAAATCCTTACCTTTTAGGCTGAAATATTTCTTTTTGTGTATTATTAAGTGTACATTTCTTTTAAATGGATTTTTGAGACCTGTGATCACAGAGTAAAGTGTTAAGAATAAAAAAAACCGAAATGTAACGTTTTATGAACGTTAATGCACAATCTAACCACAAAGCAAAGTTTGAAAAAGAAATATAAAAGCTGCACACTGCATATTAGCACTACTGTTATATGCTATTAATGCCAACCTTGATGAACTCCATAATAAATCATATCTGATAAATTCTATGAATCTTACCAGTTCTTTAATAATTTCTTCATCTCCATTATGCACCACCTTTTCACTCGGAGTCATGATTTGCAAAAAGCCCTAAAACTAGTTCTCATACTAAGCGGCTCACTGAATTCCTTCACACCTACTACAGTATTAAATAATCCAAGCGCCTCCAAACACGATTAAATCGAGCAGCAGGTCTTGAAATGTAGGTTTATGCTGCTAATTATTCGTCTACGATTAAAAAAAAGTTAATTTTATTTGTTAAGTATCTCTTTCTTAATGCTGGAGTGAATCGCTATCCTATGTTTACTTTAACAGTTGCTAAGCACGCCGTTGCCAGTGAGCCATATTAAGGGGATTTGTCATCTGGCCAGCAGAGGGCGGTCATGAGACAAATTCTGTTGCCCTACCTCATTCAATTATTCCAGTCAGATCTGTTATCATTCATTCATTCATTCTATTAATTTGAGTGCACGTGGGCATGCGCACGTTATTCCTGCGCAGTGTTGTGTGTGTGGGTTTGACAGGCGGGATATGATTGATATTAATTCATCTTCACGCTCACATGACATTCTTCAATTGCTTAAATGGCTACGTATCTAAATCCACTAGATACGACGTCATTACACCCCACTCTATACACGGAATGTTGTGACGTCACAGGCGCCTTGCGTGCCATTAATGCGTAGTAATTCATAAGTTCAGAAGTACAACCAAACCTGCGATTGCACCTACACGTTTATCTCGTTTGGACTACTGGTTTATCATTGTAGGAAACTAATTAAATGCACGTAATACAACTAATTAAGGTGAAAGCAACCTGGTTATGGCATATTTGTAATTGAATTTATAATTTGTGCATATATTAAAGGCATATTGGCTTTCTTTTTTATATTTTGCTCTGCTATTTGCTATGGATCTTAATCAGCCTATTGCCATCTCCTTTTAAAATATATTTTCTGGTACGTTAATATGTTTATGACATTCTATAGGGACAGATGAAACAACTTTGCACATTGTCCTCACTTTATGTGGGGGGGATCTGCACCCCGATGTGACAGACTCCATATTGTTTGAATTGTTCAGACCCTTTGGGTCCCTCCGCTTGGCGAGCAGCAGTCACTCCGATACGCCCATGTCAACTTTCCGCAGAGGGCTGATGGTAAGAAATACCTGGTATGCCTGTTGGGTTGGCTCCACTAAAGCCACCAGTGTTGAGCCCCCTATCTTTTAACTGCTTAGCTGTTTGCCAAGTGATACAGGATATACAGTATGCCGTATAGTTAGAGAAGATAAGGTCTGAAACGTGAGTCTAATTCATTCAGGTAACGCTCTTTAAAGCTCTCTTTCCTCAGCCAAGCAAGCTTTGGACACCATGATGTTTGTGGTTGTTATGGGCCAACCGATGCGCATCATGTGGGCTCAGAGGAACTCATCTCTGAGGAAAAGCGGAGTGGGAAACATTATCATTAAGAACCTGGACAGATCCATTGACAGCATGGCTCTGTATGACACCTTCTCTGCTTTTGGGACGATCCTCTCATGCAAGGTTTGGAGTCTGTTTAGGATTGTTTAAAAAATCTCTTGTCATAAGGACCGGATTGAAATCTCTTAATGTGCTTCTCCTGAAGGTGATGGCTGACGAGAACGGTTCTAAAGGATATGGCTTTGTGCACTTTGAAAGCCTTGAATCAGCTGAAAGAGCCACGGCATGCAGCCGAACGACCCCAAAGTGTAGGTCAATACGTAGACGTTATGTTAACTTCTGCTAGAGAGAAGAAACTGGATGAAGACAATGTCTAGCAGTCAACTAGTGACTAGCATTCAGTAATGATCAACGATAGTTTCCATTACAGCATTTAAGAACAGTTTTTGGGTTGTGGTACAGGTATGTGGAACACATTAAGGCAAAAGAAGGCTGCCTATGTCCAAGGATTCACCAACGTTTACATTAGATACATCAGAATGGACATGGATGATGACAGGCTGATGAAGCTCTTCAGTGTGTTCGGTGTGGATTTGTGAAAACATCAGGAACTGAGGTGTATGGTCCTTGAGTGTCTCCAATGAATACTAGGATGGACAGAAATTAAAATGGGGCCTAATATATGAAACATACTGTTTTATGCGTGTTTTAGGTTAAGTGCTGTGAGGACAATGTGGAAAGTCTCATGACGGACGAGAACGAGCGGTTCAGTGGCTTTGGATTTGTGACGATGCTCAGAGGGTAAGGCTGCACCTGCACTGAACTGTCCAGGTAAAATAATCTGCCATTATTGTGTTTTTAAATGTGTGTGTGTGTGTGTGTGTTTGTGTGTGTGTTTAGGCTTTAGATAACATGAATAGAAGCATACTGAATGGAAAAGCATTATACGTAGGCCGAGCACAAACAGAACTCGAGCAGACGTTTGAGCAGACAAATAAGAAGCTCATGGACAAATGCCAGGTACACATACCCACACAAACACAAAAAATATAAATGTCCCACACACTTACTTAATATTACTTTCCCTGTTTGCATTGTAGGATGATGGGATGGTGGAGACTGAAGCTCAGCCCATAAATAAGGACATGCAGAAGGTGCCGAGTGTGTGTGTGCCGTGTCCAGTGCTGAACCCAGCTCCTGCCAGACCTCACAGAGCAGTGAGGAGCACCAGGTTCAGCCCACTGCAAAACCTGCAGTCAACCCCTACCAGGTACAAACTCGCTCCTTCTTCCTGGTCCATTTAATAACTGACCTTAATTAGTTAGCTTCTTTTAAACAAAGGACTCTATAGTTGCCCAAAATACATTCCAGTAGATCTTGCAGTGTAACATTCGAATGTTATTTTCTTGTACCCTTAGGCTGCTGGGCAGGTGCCGGTTGAGGAGGCTCTCACAGCTTCCATGCTGGCCAACGTTCCTCCACAGGTGCAGAAACAGGTGCTGGGTGAGTCAGACGTGCACATACGCACACTCAAGTCATTCTGGTATATTTAGTGGCAGTTGGCAAGATTCTCACAAATGGACCTCCAGTGGTATACTGGGTACTTGATGTTCTCTCTCTTTCTTTATGCAGGTGAGCGTCTGTTCCCGTTGATTTAAACAATCCAGCCAAGTCAGGCTGGAAAAATCACCGACCTTCTGCTGCAGCTCAACAGCTCAAAGCTTGTGCACATTCTTGACTGTCCTCAGTCTCTAAGCTCAATGGTACAAAAACACACAGCGAAAGAAAGCTATATAGAAAGCTGCCATCATTGTTATTTTATGTCGCCATATCCCAAAACCACATAGATCTGGATTTTGCAGCAGCCAGCAATGTAACTTTGGCTTCTACTGTGATTTGTGTGTGTGTGTGTAGGTGGACAATGCAGTGGCTGTGCTGCAGTTTGTTGAGCTGAACAACGCCTCCAAGAAGTCAGGGAGTAGTGGCACTTTTAAAGGTGAGGAACTTCAGTAAAAACCTGCTGTGTACTGATGTGTTACTTTGGTTTATCCACATTGTCTATATAAAGGGATTATTAAATGCCTTGGCTATGAAGTGTGTGTAGTGGCACTTTTGGTGACCCTGACTGGGATAAGCGGAATCAAAGCAGGACCTCAAAGCAGCTAATACTGAAAACATACACTGAAAAAAAACACTGAGAACAAAACATCCAAGGGTTTTGGATTTAAGAGCTTCTTAAGGGCTGAACCGAGCTCCTGCCAGACCTCACAGGTTAGTGAGGAGCACCAGGTTCAGTCCACTGACAAATCCATGCAGACTGCGATCAGTGTTCAGGTCACTGCCAAACCTGCAGTCAACCCCTACCAGGTACAAACTCCTTCCTATTGGTCCAGTAAGAAACTAACCCTAATTAGTCAGCTTATTTCAAACAAGACACTCCAGTAGTAGTTCCAGTAGGTCTTGCAGAGTAACATTCTATCGTTACATTCTAACGTTATTATCCTGCAGTCTTAGGCTGCTGGGCAGGTGCAGGCTAAGGAGATGCACAAGCCACAGTTGGGCCCTTGAGCAAGGCCCCTAACCAACAATTGCTTGGATTGTAAGTTGCTCTGGATAAGGGCGTCTGCTAAATGCCGTAAATGTAAAATGTAAATGTAAAATGTACTTGCAGCATCCTATAGCCTACTGGTGACAGAATACGTATTTTCATGGTATACCATATTGGTTACCCAGTATCCCATACTGGTGACCACCATACTCTTCATAACAGTATCCCATAACGGTGACTATCAAACCCCACAATACCAGCGTTGGTGACCAGCATATTCACCAATCAAACAGCCTCTATGATGACCATCATGACCAACTGTGTTGTGTTGTGTTGTGATTTGGATGCTTTCTGGTTAATGCTCTGGTGATGGCTCAGTTGGTTCATTAGAATGGTCTAAAACTGGATGACCAGTGTCCAAAACAAAACATATGCTGGTCTATGCTGGGTTTAATAAGCAGAGAATCCTAACATCTCACACTGCTGACCGTCATACTCATTATTCCGGCATTCAGGCTTCTGTTGCAAGGAGTTAAAAAGGAATGTGTTTCTGAATTCGTGCCAAGCGTGAAGCATCTCTCTCTCTCTCGCGCGCGCGCACTCTGACGTCACGCTTCGGACCAACACAACCAGCGTCAGTTAGAGGTTCGGTGTGCAGAGGGAGCACCAACAGCCATCATCCTGCCTCAAAAAATAATAGTCACGAGAATAATACATATAAAAGATTCAAACAGTACTTTATTATAGACACTGCTATACCCGCCCCGACACGGCTATTCTGCGCGTGAGCATGTCCGGTAACGGAGAGCTGCTGTACGGAGAGGACACCGGGCCGCGTTCTCAGCAGACGCGCGACTATGTGGACAATTTAAGTGATGAGGACGTGAACCGACTTCAGCCTGAAACCACGCGCGGAGCAGCCGCCGATGCCATGGGAACTGCCGCCACAGGTAAGAAATTTACTTCATCCCGCCAAAAAAGTACCCGAGGGCTTCATTGAGGCTTCATTAGGGCTTCATTGGGGCTTCGGTAGGGCTTCATTAGGGCTTCGGTAGGGCTTCATTAGGGCTTCATTAGGGCTTCGGTAGGGCTTCATTGGGGCTTCATTGGGGCTTCATTGGGGCTTCGGTAGGGCTTCATTGGGGCTTCGGTAGGGCTTCATTGGGGCTTCGGTAGGGCTTACATCTCAGGGGGATCATTTGGGGGGCCGTTCTGGTGTTAGTAAGGCTAGATTCCTTTTTCCCCTTAAATATGAACTTACCTCAGTCTTATTACCTTACTTAAATCAACATAAAATAACGAATGTTTTCTCTCCAAAGATCAGGTACACAAAATAACTCAATAAAATAAAACATAATTAGGTGATGATTCTCTTCTTTACATGGAAGGACTGTGGACCTCTAAAGTCACACCAGGGCTAATATACTTATTATACACTGCTCAGGATATTTAATTAGGGGATATTAGTATCCACTAATTATTGTGCGCAGTATACCTAATTAACAGGGTTAATATTGAGTAATATACAAACTCAAGGTCGCTGGGAACTACGTCCAAACTCCAAACAGGGCGCCTGTGCACTCACACAAGGACTATTGCATGTGTTTAGAACATGAGAAGGGCTGTATGTAGGCTCGGTGGGTAGCACTGTCCCCTCTGAGCTAGGAGGTCTTGGGTTCAATCCCTGGTGGAGTGGTCTGGGTCCTCCGTGTGTCCATGTTTGTTTGTTTATTTGGCTTCTTTAACGTCGCTATCAGCATTAGTGGCCATGTAAGCGACACACACAAGGTTGTATCCATACACAAGTTCATCTTAACACCAGTCACATATATAAACACACAAGTCAATGCCAATTTGGAGTAATCAATTAACCTAACACGCATGTATTTGGACTGTGGGAGGAAACCGGAGTACCCGGAGTAAACCCACGCAGACACGGGGAGGACATGCAGACTCCACACAGAAAGGACCCAGGTCTCTCCACCCTGAGATTGTACCCACCGAGCCACCGTGCTGCCCCTCGTGTGAACGAAAGATGACTGTTACGTGACGGCCTTCTCTGTTATCTTTTTCGACACGGCTTGTCCTGTGTAGAACCGTGACACATGGTTTGGAAAATGGGTTCCATTCAAATAGGGCAGTTTGGACCCAAACACAGTTGCACAAAGAGACTCGTTACTTACAAGAACTCACTGCAGGTACCAAAAACGTTGCCCAAAAGTTACTCGATCGATTTTGGGTCACGCCTGTGTCATCAAGAATACATGAAACCCCTCGAGTAGGACGAGGCCGACCGCTATTGGTAATGCAGCTGATGTAAGAGCCAAGAAACGGGATCCAAATGGAATAGCAGATAAAAAAAAAAGCAGATATCTTTAACCAGACATTTTCCGATCGTTGCAGCTCCAAGTGGCGCCCCGCGTGGAGTTACTGTGACTAAGAGTGACACCAATGGCACGGCTATCCTGGTCGCCTGGCAACCTCCTCCAGAGGAGGAGCAGAACGGGGTGGTCCAAGAGTACAAGGTAACACCACATCCCTGTATCAAACGGACTGTGTTTTTATGTACAGTGGCATAGATGGAGAACGCTATACTATGGATCAGAAGTGATATACTGACCCCTAGTGGTTAGGTATTAAATAGGATGGCAGGTGATTTCATATTTCTCATATATACAATAATCCTAATAGTACATGAAGGCAGCATTAAATCTTCTGTTCATTGTGAATGATGAAGTCATATTAGAGGCTGAAATATAATCTGATGATGTTTTTCCACTTTCTCTACTCTGTTCCTTCTGCAGATTTGGTGCCTGGGTAACGAGAGCAGATATCATGTGAACCGTACTGTCGACGGTTCCACGTTCTCTGTTGTCATTCCCAGTCTGTCACCTGGCATCCGCTACAGCGTGGAGGTCGCTGCGAGCAATGGGGCAGGACCTGGGGTCAAGAGTGATGTCACCTTCTTTCAGCTAGGTAAGAACATGACACACAAAAATACACGCACACATAAAATCAGTAGTTATAGTACTACAGTACGTCTACAAACCCCTGTTTTGTAAGGTTGAGACACTTTTATGATGTCCTGTACTAATTATGACCGAAAACAAGAGTCCCAAAGTGGATAAAGACGACCTAATTGAATCGAAGTGAGACAAAAATGTTATAGTTTCAAGATAATTTAGGGATCCAATATGGCTAAGGTATACTTCCCACAAAAATAGGGGATATTATTAACACTATATGAGCAGTGTACATTATTTTTTTTAAGTATCAGTCATTTTCCTTTCTTTGTGGGACAATGCATTTCCACAAACGTGTTGTGAAGATCACACAGATATGTTCTTTAAATCCAACAGGGTGCCTGCTCACACTTGTTTGTTATCCCATTGACAGAAAACATTTGACTAGGATTTTTCCCTTCAAATTCACTGTTAATCATGTAGGATGACCTACTTTTACCACTCATAGATACACTATATATACTATTAGTTAATTTATAAATAAATGACCAGGTATAATATTTTTAGGTATTTCGCGGATCCACCGTAGTACTAATGGTTTAAATAAAAAAATATATATTTTTTTGCTTTTTCTGCCCTCCGGTGGAGAGCCAATGGTATTGTTCTGTACATTGTTCTATACATTTAATTTTTTTCCAGATTCACTTTAATTTAATTGTAGATTAAATAAATTATATTTTTAAATAAAAATGTAAAAAAAAATCTTCCTCCTTCCTTGTATTGATTTCCACATAGTCCTCGAGAAATTGCTGAAAAATAATCATTTTTGTTTTTTCTCCCTCCTCAGTAGATTCTTAAGTAGGGACATCCGAGGAACAAGCAATTAAAAACGTCTGGCCTTAATTTGCTTCTCCTTATCTACTTTTTGACACTTAAAAAACGGATTATGTTTTCGATCATTTTAAGTAGAAGTGCAAAAAATTCTAACGTACGCTAGTTGAAACCAATTAATTATAGTAAACTAGACAAGTTATTATTACGCCTGTTATAATGGCAGATAAAGTGACTGTTTTTTTTTCCATTCACAAGCCTTTAATAACGACAACTCAATCTTCAATGCAAACGTTTTCAGATTTGCGTCTGCACAAGTTGCGTTGTGGACTACGTGCTCTTGATCTAATAATGTTATCTGAGCATTTCCAACTCTTGGTTACAGTAAATTTGGGCAAAGGGCAGGACAAGAGGGCACATTCTAGTGCTCTATCATAGGAGAAAGTGGGAATACAGTCGATTCCGGTTAATAGGACCACCGGTTAATGGGACCAGCCGCTTATTCGGACCAAATCCTAAAGTAC
>JAUZSU010016886.1:0-22556 GCA_034780255.1 Parotocinclus maculicauda
GATCACTTATTTTTTGACATTTTAGGGGAAGCTGAGCTTCCCTTGCAGTCTTAGAGCAATCGCCACTGATATATATAGATAGATAGAGGTGAATAATATATGTGGCTATATGAATGAGTATTAGTATGGAGATTTAAGAAAGTACTGGCTCTTCTAACAGGACTTTTCACTTTTTGAAAC
Source organism: Parotocinclus maculicauda (assembly GCA_034780255.1). NCBI lineage: Eukaryota > Metazoa > Chordata > Actinopteri > Siluriformes > Loricariidae > Parotocinclus > Parotocinclus maculicauda. Next base: position 181 of record JAUZSU010016886.1, read on the forward strand.
ATGCCTGTGAGATCATCCCACCTGTCTGCCACAGTTGGGTCCTTGAGCAAGGCCTTTAACTAACAATTGCTTGAATTGTAAGGTTGCACCACTTGTAAGTCACTCTGGATAAGTGTGTTTGCTACATAACTAAATGTTAATGCTAGACAGTGAGCTTTTGTTCACATTTGGCATTCCAGTGCATTTTTAAGGTGTCTGATGGAGTTTGGTCACGGTTATATGCAAGCCAGCCAAGTCCTCAATCAAAGTGGCAAATAAATTCAGAATGACCTTTGTTATTAGGACAGCAGTGCAGAAAGTTGATGAAACTGACTTGTTGGAAGCAGAAACCTATACATTTATAGATTTACACTTATTGGCCACTTTACTATATAACTGCTCGCTGACACACATTTCTAATCAGCCAATCACGTGGCAGAAACTCAATAAAAACCTCCTGAAAGTAGAAAGAAATGTGGTTTAAGTGACTTTGATGTCAGCACATAACATCAATATGAATTAAAATATCTAAGGAATGTTTTAAGCATCTTGTTGACTCTATGAATTCAAAGAATTAAGAATTTGGCTAAATGGGGTCACTTTGTTAAACTCTTTTTGATCTGTACTTCAGCGGTTAGCACCACCACAAAGAAACTATACGTCTATAGCTACAGCTGTACCTCATTGGTTTACTTTGTATATATCAAGTTAGAGACAGTAGCTCATCGGTTGCTACATTGTTTGTGTTAGTCATCGTCTAATGCTTCATCAGTGGTCAAAGATCACACCCTGAAAATTGATGGGTATTTTGCATAGGGTGCTATCCTTAGTCCTGCAGTGACATTGATGTGTTTAAAAACTCCAGCAGCCCTGCTCTGTTGGAATACAGGGTGGCTAACAAAGTGTGCAGAGCAACAGATGGATTATAGTATGTTGCTGTGGAATTATACGGAATACCTCTATATTAAGTAGAGCTGATTAAAAGTGATAATGAGAGTAGAAACAAAGAGGTTGGTCTAATGTTTTTATTAGAGAAATATTATATACAGTACTCTGCAAACATCTTAGCAATTCTTGATTTTTCAGTTCATGTTCTGCTTTTTCTTTATTTTGGTTTTAGTGGTCACTGCACTTTGGAGTTTTGCATTTACAGGCTGTGGTTCATCTGTTTCTCTGCATACTTTGTTGCCTCTGTTCTCTAATGGACAGAATGCCCACAGGACCTCCACAGATCAGGTCATATTTTGGCGGTGGATCATTCTCGCACTGCAGTGACGCTGATCTGATAGTGATGTGTTAATGTGTGTTGTTCTGGTACAACTGGATCAGACAAAGAAGTGCTGCTGAGGTTTTAAATGACTGTTTAACCACTGTCCACTTTATTAGAGAAATTCATTCTAATGCTCCACATCGTAAATCTAAAGTAAGAGACATTAGATCATCAGTGCTCAAAGGACACCTCCCCAGATGCTGGTGACTGTACATTTTTGGCACAGCACTGATGTGGTTTAAAGTCTTGCTGTGTCTGATCCACTCGTATTAGTGCAACACAATAACACACCACAACCACATCAGTATCATTGCAGTGTTTTGAATATTCCACCACCCAAGTATTTGTGTGTGCATGCGTGTGTATGTGCAAGTCTGCGCGCATGTGCTATAATGTTAACATAAGGTGTTGTATGAGAATCAGCATTCCATCCCCAGTTAATTATGTCAGCCACCTCGTTAATTAAATCCCTGCTAGAGGCAAAGGCAGAGCGACTAATTAAACTGCTCTCTTCATTCATAATTACAGGCTGATACAGTGCAGTGCTGGGGCAAATATGAAGATATTTGGTGTGATTTGCTCTGCCATGTGTTGTAAAGCTTTACACTGAATGAATGTGTTCGTTCTGAGTGTGTGGACCTCAATAGAGTTTTCTCTCTCTTTCTCATTCTCTCTGTGAGATTGTGTGTGTGTGTGTGCGTGCGACTGTGCGCACATAAGGGAGCATTGTGCATTATGTCAGTAGGTGAAGCGGGAGCAGTCAGTAAATTGCTGATGCAGCCAAACCATTCTGGAGACATTGCTGGAGCATAATTTTTGTTCCTGCACACTTAGTTTAATGATTGTGCACATATGCACTTCTATGCATATTCCTATGCACAGGTCTGTGTCTATAGTAATATTATATCAATGAAAATTCCCTGCAATGATATGAAAATACACAAAGTGTGTGTGTGTGTGTTTGTGTGTGTTTTATGTGTGTGTGTGAGAGAGAGAGAGAGAGCGAGAGAGAGAGGGTTTCTGGGAGAGAGTGTCTGGAGAGCTCTACATTCATGATTGCTCGATTGCCGGTTTTGCCTCCAAATCATAGGGTTGTGTGTATCAGTGATGAGTGCATTTACCATCCTGATAACTGTGGTGTGCATATACTGTGGGCACATATGTGATTGTGAATGTGTGGGAAAGTCTTCTTCTTATTAACTTTTATTTTAAATTAACCAATGCAAATTCCAATCACACAACTGTCCAAATGACGTAGTATCTCAATGTTTTATAGGAATACTATAAAGAGCTGAAAATAATATGTGTCCTCTACATCTTTACTGCATAGGCTATAATGACACACAATAATTTTGTCACATTACTTACAATAGAAGGGCACTGGTACACAAATTTCATGAAAATATTTGTTATTATTAAAACCCTTTCCTGGATTGTGTTAATCAGCGTATTTGTAATTAAAATGAACAGTTTAGTTGTGTGGATATGAGTGCACATGGAAACCGTCTCTTAGTGTAAGTGACTGGAAGAGTGGGAAACAATGGACTATTGACCAGAAGGTCCAGGGTTTAAGACCAAGTGCTGGTCAGTGCCAATCCATGGAGATCACACGACGCAGACCTACGTGTGCCCTGAATGGGATACCAGTCCATTACAGGGCTTGGTAGGTGGTGTTGTTGTAGCACTGAGGGATGATCTTCTAACTGGCTTTCTCTCCCTGGCTCCCTACAGCAGTGGGGTAAGGTATCAGACCACTTTTCATATGTAAAAATGTAATCCATGTTATAATATAATATTTGATTGTTCATTTTTTTACCGCATTTAGCAGACTCCCTTATCCAGTGTGACTTTTAACTGATACCATCTTACAATGCAATCGCAGTCCCACAATTTGATGTCATGTTTATTGCCTTGACTGATGTAAATTGCTAATTGTAATTTCTAAATTTGTGCTGTATAAATGCAGGTATGATTTGTGTTAAACAGAAGGGTGAATCCTCAGTTAAGTAGTGTTACTTTAAGACCGATGACAACAGTGAGCAACTCTGGTCTTGATATCATTGCCCCATTTTCCTTTACTGAATAATTTCTTTGCGTCCTAAAAAATTAATAGATGAAATTAAATAATTATTCAAATTAAACAAAAATGCAACACTGAAAATGGGGGCAAAAAACAAAGATTTTGCCATCAACCTGCCTTTGAGTTTAAGCAAAAGTTTGCAAGTGTGTATGTCTGAGAACTCATTCCAAAACTATGCCAGGTTGTTTAACTCACAATAAAGCAAACTATTACTTTTGTAATTTATGGATTGGTTGTTGTTTAACATTCATTTTCTCCTTGCGTAATGGTCAAAATGTCATTTACCTTTAAATTACATTATCATAAAGTACTAGAATTTGATGAGCGATATTTACTTGAGTTAATGGAATATGCAATTTTAGGGGGAAGTAATTATTTGGGGTTGCAGAAAATAGACGCTTTTTTCTGGAAAGGACTAAAATGAATTTAAACATTAATGGGCCTCTTGATTTGCATCACAATGGTATGTTATTGTTGTGAATGCAGGCAGATATTGGATGTGCAATTCTGTTGCTCCAAGCGCGTGTGGTTTTAAAATGCAGAGCAAAGTTAAATATGCTGATTAGAGGCCTTATCTGGCAACATAGACCATCTCATCACTTCTGTCAATGGCTGCTTCATTTAAAATAAGATGCATTAAAACGGAGAGTGGGTAATCGAATATAAGTGAATTAGTGGACCCCCATCATAATTTCAACCAGTATGCAGAAAATACATAATAAGCAAAATTCAGAAGGTGTTTTTGAGGTCTGAGCATTATAAGGAATCAGGGGGCTTCTTAGAAGCTGCTAGTCAAAAGGAAACTTCATGACATAACAACAGAATGGAGAAGAGAGCAGGGAAGAAAGAAAAGGGCAGGTGTAGGTAGGAGACTTTGATCCACTTGGACCTCTAAAAGCATGACCTCATTTAGAATGCTGGAAGCCAGGATAGAAGAAAAAGAGGAGCCTGGTGCCCACGAACCTAGCTGTCTCTCTCATGCACTCACACACTCACACACATACTAATCAGCAGGGCACCTTATTGACTATTCATTCCCAAATAAAGTGAAAAAGGACAGACAGACCAAAGACATCTTTAGGCTAATTTTACTAATTTGCTGCCCCTTGGCTCAGCTTACTCACCCTGAAGCTTGAGCTGTGCCACCTCCCTGGGGAGGACCAGACTCTTGGGCACAGAGAGCAAGCCCATAAGCTGGATCAGAAGCTGGAGTTGACTTTTTGCAACAAGAGGCTTTTGGTGGGTGTTGTTACCATAGCAAGGGTTAAATGAGATTACACATTTTGACTCTGCAGCTCAGTCTGTGAACATGTTAAACAGCCATTTCACACACACACACACACACACACACACACACACACACACACACACACAAAAACACACAAACACACCTCAATAAAGGTGTGAACTTTCCATAAGACTACTGATTACTGTAACTAATTAATGCTCCACCTACACCTACCACTAACTCTAACCTTAACTTAAGGTTAGTAACCTAAAATATATTATTTGAGTCTTTTGCAGTTTCTGTAAAAAAAAGCATTTGTATATATACATTTATATACATTTGTATAAATATATATATAATTTATAATATTTTGACCCTTTCAGTTTAATAGTAAAAACGTGCAGATTATTTAAACCAAAAAAAGCATTTTTATTATGAAGGCCAGCTAAATGTCACCACAAAGTGAAAAAATCCTGAACGTTTCTAACATTGTAGGTACATTTGGTTCCTGTAGTTATATACAATACTCTGATATACAGTACTGTGTATCAGAAGACTTAGGTTAGTTTAGAGGTCCACCATTAGATTTGTTGCTTTAGCAATGTTATAATGACTATATACAACATATTGTTAACAGCTGGAGCTAAAAATGTCAAACCTGGATTTGTCAGTCTATAATACTCTTGTACACTGATCTGCATTCCAATCTTTGTAAGCTTTAGCCTATCTTAGCCTTTTCACCCTGTTTCCCTTCCAAAAAAGTGGTTTCTTGGCTACTACTCTTCCAAAGACAAGTCTTCTGACTTGTCTAGAACTTTTGAACAGCTTAGACTATTAGATTGAAATACCATAGTCTGCTTGCCACTGTACTGCTGGGCCTGTATTGATATTTCACCTTCCATGATTAGATTTATCAGTATCATTTACTAATTTCAACTGATGAGCATTCATTTTACTAATTAAATTAATTTATGTACTGGACATAATGTAGTACTTTCTGCCAAGCACAGTCTCTGGATTTAAACCAGATGGTGTGTCCTATAATTATTTTTCACCCAAATTAACCAATGAATCTTCTTTAAGCCTTATTTGGTTGATGCCAAAAAGCTCCCATGTGAAGGGCTTCCTTTTTTCTACTAATAATAAGATTAAAGTTATTAGAGCAGGCATGAGACATGACCCCATGAGGAGATGATATAAGGATTACACCCTCTGCCATATTTAAACTTTCTTGGGGAGTTATGTAAATGTTCATATTATAACACAGAATAACTCTGGAGTTATATAGTGTGCAGTGTGAATGTCCTTTGGGGATATGACATGTCTCTGTGAGTCATCTGGCATTTCTCATTCAGTGTCCTTCAGCTGAAAACTGTAGTGTGCTCTCTCAGAGCATGGAGCATCTGTGTGAATGTTGCAAATTCAAGCATAGCATCCAGGCCCAATAATAGGTGCAGCTGGGAGCGCTAGTCCTAACGAGGCCTAAGTGGGAAAGTGGTTAACAAGGAGACCATGGCTCCCGCACTCTTATGCTTGCCCCTTCCTCCCCCTCTTTTCCTGCTGCTTCCCTTCCTTCTTCGTGCATAGCAACCATTGTGTACACACAGAAATGTAAAACCTGCTATACTGAATAACACAACAAGTGAATTTTAATACACTAAAGCCAAAACATTACTTAGTCTTTCCTACTTCCTTTCTTGCCCCCCCTCCCTAAAATTTCCCTTAATTTCTTTGTCATGAAGTGCTACTCTTTTACTCCTTTCGTCTTTCTTCCTTGTCTGTCTACTATTGCTCTGTATTCTACGCTCTTTTTCTCTCTCTGCTCTTTCTCTAGCTCTCTCTTTCTCTATCTCTTCTCTAGTGTTTGGGGGTCTTGTCTGATACCCATTAGCGTTAGGCTTATTACCTGGGTAATGAGCTACACAGTCTCTAATTAGCCAGGGCTTGGAGAAGCTGACATTATTCTAGCCCTGGAGCTGCCACAGCCATTAACAGACCTGCTCTAAGTGATCTGTCTGTGGACTGTTAAAACCATTACATTCATTATATATCAATCAAAGGAAAGGTGTTGCTGCTAATTGAGGAGTGGAACAATGCTTAAAATCTTACAGTTACTGATGGGTATAAAAGGAAAATAAGAAAAACAGCCCATCAATGTCTGGTTAATGGTCATATATGCACTCGCTATGATGGATAGATTTTCTTGCATAATGGATGATTTATATCTGAGTGAATGTACTGTGTCTTTTAATGAAATTATTAGTAGCAAGTCCTCTCATTTGAGGAGGGAAGAAGAGCAGACATTCTTTTTAAAAATAATGTAAACTATCACGTTTTGATTTGGAAATGCTGCCAAGTACACTTTCTAACGACCTACGTTTCTTATGTGCATTATAATAGTATAATATGTTGTAAAAAATATTTATAAGCATTTGTTTTCACTCTCCCAGAAGCTTCGCTCATTCCACAAGTTAATAAAAAATGAAACATCTCTTCGACCACAGAAGTAATATGCTATTTTATGCTATTGTCATTTAGCTTAATTTCTTTCCAGTGTACCCTCTAAAACCCAGTGTGCATCACCTCATGTGGCACACCATCCACTTATTATCAAATTACATATCAATTTCGTGTATTTAAAAAGGTTTATTGATTTATTACATCCAGGTCTTTTTCAACATTAATCTATTCTCCTTTGAGAGACTTGTTAAGTTTCATGTTAGACCCAAAGCTGCTGAAGTTTATATGTTTGAAACCAGCCTTTTTTTAAGGAAGATCACATTGAGCTTTTAAGCCCTTTGAGTCCATCTCTCCCACCATGCTTTTAGACTTGACCCCACACTTCTCGCTTGGGCCCATCTTCTCTTCCACTCTCTGTTCTGTGTTTTTAAAACATGAGGCTGCAGACAGCTCTGGACAGAGATATGGGGAGTCTTCAAAGCGGTGTTGTGACTGCTGTTTCATCTGAATACAAAGAAAGACATGGAAATGTGTTCACCCTTTCAGTATGTTTTGCATTTATGCTAATGATGCATAAATCAACAGATTGCAAGAGAACTGTGGTACCACATGAATTTGTAAATAGTTTAAAGGACTATTTCTCTGCATATGTGAACTACCAGTTGGCATTATACTGTTGTTACTAGTTATGTGATATTGTGCTTACCATTTAGCCCCTTTACCATTACCACTTACCATCACTGGACAATATTTGTTATGTTTTGCTTCTTGAGATTGGATTGTGATAGATAGTGTCAAACCAAACACAAATTTGTTTTCAGTTTTTTTGTATAAACATAATGATGCACATCGTGTTACCTCAGCTGAGCTTCAAGCTGATTTACAGTACAGTTGCAGTGATTTATATCTGTTGCCTCTGGTGTCAGTGTCCAACAACTGACCAGCACTGATGTATTTCAATTACCCTGAAAGTTCAATCATTTAATATGTCACCTTCTATGCTTTTGGCTTTTATTTGATTTTTCATCTCTCCAAGTATTGTATGAAAAGGGGGCAGAGATATCTTGTTGGCTCAACAAGTGGTTTATGCACTGCACTATTCTAAAATGAAATGGGTATGGAGTGATTCATTGTGTAGAGACGCAGAATCAATGGGATTCTGAAGCACAGCTATTCCAATCACAAGGGAAACAGTTTTGTAGTTTGCCATGTTGCCTACACTCTAAATAAGCACAACAAGGTGAAAAAACAAAGAGGCTAAGCTCACAAAAATTCAAATGAAGATCAGTGGAAGCGAGTATCATGGAGGGATTTACATTTACGGCATTTTAGCAGACGCCCTTATCCAGAGCGTCTTACAACTCATACAGTCTTACAATTCAAGCAATCATGGCTTAAGGGCTTTGCTTAAGGACCCATCTGTGGCAACTAGGTAGAGGTGGGATTTGAACCCTGGACCTTCAGAGTGATGAAGTTTAAAATATGTGGGTCCAATAATTGACAATATGTCCCATATGGTCTTTATACCATTGCTATAACAACAAATCTAATGGTGGCCTAAGACTTTTGATACACTGCACTGTATATCGGAGCACTGTATCTAATTGTGGGAACCAAATTTCCCAACAATTATAGAAAGGTTTGACATTCTTACCATGGGTCCAGCAGCAACCACCTATTGTTTTGGGACAACCAAGTGTGATTGGGAAGTCATCGCATCCCTTCAAATCTCAAAACATCAGATCTAAAAAGCAAGAGGGGATTTGCCCCCTCTGTATGAACAATAATATGTATCTGTTGCTAGGGATAGGTTATGGTACTTGTTTACATTGGTAAGGGGCTATGCCGTGAACTACTGAGGGGCATTAACATTAGTTTGTATTTGAATGGCTGCATTATTGCAGTGGGCGATACACTAAAGTTAAGAGACTGCAGTTGTAAGAGACAGGCAGAGACAGTCATGGGCACCTGCTCATGTCTACTCAGCTCTCACCAGTGCTGGGAATAGGGGGCTTGATTAGCTGAGCAGTGCTAATAGATTGAGAAAATTAACACAGCAGTATCCTGCTGAAGGAGAGCCATACCCTGAGAGGGATGTTTAACAACTGGCAGTGTGGTAAGAGATTAATGAACTGTGCAGTGATCAGGGTCTTAATCCTGCTGATGATAGAGCTCAACAAGACACTGTTGGTGATAATGATCCCATGATGAACTGTACCAACTGTTGCTTTATTAGTATATCGGGGTGTCTAATTTAATTATGCAGCTTTATTTACAATATTAAGGAATGCAAGAGCTGTATAGTTAATATAATATAGTTAATAGTGAGTGGTACAATTTTAAATTATTAACAAACAGCAATTATAAGAAAATTATGCAACACATTAATAAATAATATTCTAGTAGAGTGAATGGATAATCTAAACTGTAATAGTATGACATTAATAATTTTGTTTGTTGGTTTTGATTTTTAAACAAATATTATCATTGATTATATACTAAATTACAGCCAGGAACGGGGTTGTCATGGTTGTCATAGTGTAAATACTTTGTGAAATATTATTCATTAAATAAACAAGATTGCATTTATACTCAGCACTTATGCTGTTCTTGCATCTTAATTTCAAGGGTTTTTTTAGTGTACAGCATTTTTGTTGTGTTAAATTTAATTTATTCGTTCATCCATTTTCATTCCTGCTTAATCCTATTCAAGGTTGCAGCAAGCCTGGAACTAACCTAAGCCATGCAATGGCTTTGATGACCTTTGTAAGAATTAAACAAATGTATCTCATCAAATAAGTCTATAGTTATATTTTAAAAATCAGAAAGTAATAAAATATTAACCGATAAGTATAATATTGCATAAAATAACGTTATTCTATAACATTTACTATTTACTTACTACTTTAATAACACTTACTAACTCACACTGGGACACTTTAGAGACACAAAATTACATTGTGTATGTCTTTGGAATCTGGGAGGAAACCAGAGCACCTGGAGAACATGCTAACTCCGCACAGGCTAAATCCGGCTAGGAATCGACCTTGGTATTCAGCCAGGAGAAAAACATGAAAATGGAATAATGTAAACCCTAATTTAACATTTTGAATGATCGCAAAGCTGTAGCTGAAGAACGGAGTTCTTATTATGAATGAGCAAGATGCTCTCTGATATGTCTGAGTTTTAGGAAGAAGGTCATCGAGGGAGGTTTATTTCTTTTGTTGGGATGATATATTTAAAAATGTCAAGACTTTCCAGACATCTTGGTATATTACAATTCCATTTTGTTACCATCCGTTGTAAACATAACTAACAGTAAGGCACAGTGAATAATCAGAAAAGCTGTGAAATCTAGTTTATTTACAATGTAAGAATAGCATACTATAAAAACCCACCATCAGATGGAAATGGCATGGCTTCCACTGAGGCTTTTTCAGCTGCTACATAATGGTTTTACACCCTGTCAGACTGTCAAAGACATATGGTAGCAAGCTGTGATGTGGAAGGCATACAACATTTGCAGCATATGGAATTACTGGAAAATCACAGGTAGCAGCCAAAGCCATTATAAGTATCATTATTTTAGTGAGATCTATACTGTAAAACAGGACTGAACAGTGTATCGAGTAACTATCTATATCACTGCTTCTGCACATGCAAGAGTGATGTTAGAAAGGCTTCAGTAGTCAAGTTGTGTAATTAATAATATGATGCTAATTAACAGTGTTTCACAGAAAACAAAAGGTTTCCAAGCAGTGCCAACAGCTAGCTTATTTCAGGTAACATGACTATCCTATTTGATTATACCATTAGCCCTTAGCTGTTTTCTTTGTAATTGCACCCTTTCCATGACTAACACAATCCATTATTTGTGTGGTTAAATGTTTAGCTTTACTTTTTTGGTTTGTTTTTTCTAATATAGCAATAATTATTGGAGAAAACCAAATATCACAGTGAGATTTTCACACATGTCATTAAGTTCCTCTGAATAATGTGCAGATCTGTTTATAAAAAAAAACCACAATGTGTATATGTGTATATGTATATGTGTATATGTGTTCAGTGGTGTTTGGAAGTTCGTGAATTCTTTAGAAAGTTCTAAAGTACCACTACAGTTTAAAATATTATACTCAATCATCCATTTATTGAGGAAAGTTATCTAATGTTACATACCTGTGAATGGCAAAAGTATGTAAGCTTTTGATTTTATGTGTGACCCGCTTGCAGAAATAAATTTAGCTTTTTATTTTCAGTAACTGGTGAATAGTCCTGCAGATCAGCTTGAAGGTTCTAATTTTAGCCCATTCCATCATAAAGAACAGCTTCAAACTTAGGATGGTGGTGGGTTTTCTCACATGACCTTCTCACTTCAGGTATTTCCACAATATTATACTGGATTGACATTTACTTGACCATAAGGTTAGTTCTAGGGGTAGCTGACTCTTATTTAATAATACTTTGTTAAGATTCTTTGTGTGCTTAGGGAAGTTATCTTGCTGCGTCACCCAATTTCTCTTAAGATGTTCTCACTACAACTCATATAAATTGTATTAATGTTTAGTCTCTCCATTGCACTCAACAAGGTTTGATTAAAACCATTTCCTTTTTTTGAGTTGATTCCCTTTCTTTACAATTGCTAACAAGTGTTGTCTCTTCTACAAAAATGATCAGTCCTTATGCAAACTAAATATTTATATTTTTGTATCATTAGCGACTGAGCTTGTAGCCTAAATTGCTGCAGGTAGGCTACATGGTAATGATTTAGGAATGTTACTGTTACCATATGGAAGAAAGTAACAGTCTGGACTCATAGTCTGGGCTCAATAAATATTTATTTCTGAATCCTTGTGTACCTCTGGGCTGAAGAAAACAGACTTTCTGACATAGGTCTGAACCTTACATATGGCAGCCTTACTGAAGGACTACTTAGCGGACAGCAAAAGGCTAAATATAGTCAAGAAAAATGTATCCTTATTTCTGACTATGGTAAGCACTTACTTTTAACCAATATAACTTTATATTTCTAGTTCAGTGCCATGCCATGACTATGTTCTGGCAAATACATCAAATACATATTCCATATACATATGGAATGTAGTAGCCTAGTGGTTAAGGTACTGGACTCTGGACCAGATGGTTTAGGGTTCAAATCCTACAGTTGCATCCTTACATTTTTAGAAATTGTATAGGCTATACGTTTCAGATATTAAAATAATTCTTACATTAGTTTTATATTAGTATTATCATTGTTTTCAGTTCTGCAATTTAATAAACTGTAGCCTAACTGTTAGTTATGCCATAATTCAATCTGATTTGTGTTGAGCACTGAATGGCCAGCAAGAATCTGTAACCGGAGTGTTTAGAGTGAGTTGAAAGTGAGAAATAATTTCATTAATGTTATTATTATTTGTTATTGGGGACACGGTGATACACTGATCGTTTACAGTTTGTGACTTTTGGGTACCTAGTAAATGAGAGCATGTCTGTGTAGGGATTCTTTTACTGGATGTGGTCAGTGATCTTTGGAGTCTCACAGTAGTTGGGAGACTTTCGATGTAAGGAACGCAGTGGACTCCCAGCTCTCCACCACCGCCGCTCTCCTGGTCTGTTTCCATGGAGCACAGAAGCTCCGCCCACCGGCGTCTACTGCGCGCGCCGCAGCGGCTTTCAAACCCAACTGCTCGAATCCATTCATCCTCGAGAGGGAACAAAAAAGTGGCTATTTATTCGAATACTTGTTTGCCATTGTTTCGTGCCACACAAAAGGCGCTTCATTATGTAAGAAGGAGTCCTTTTGCTGGGAGAAACAATGATTTGAAATTGTCTTTCGAGTCTATAATAAATTTCATGTTCTTGCCTCCTCGCTCAGTGTGTAGTGAGTAGTGGGATGGATGGGGAACCGGGCTCGCGCAGCTTTGACGCGCTAAACATTGTAGATTATTTTAGGAGGGATGGAACGATAGAAACGGGCAACGCCAATTTTCCAGCAGTGCCAAACGGGGACCGTGGAGCTCGCGTAAGTTTGCTTAAAATGAAATGCATTGATTTCGACCGTTTATATCTTTCTTTTCTTTTTTTACTTCTAATCAAACTGTACGGTTGTAAAGGACAAATCACAATAAGGACGGTTGTTAGCTATTTAGAAACAGTTTGACCACGTCGTGCTTTAAAACAGGTGATTTTATCCAAAGCCTGTTATTGTAAGTCCAGCGCGCTACACCTACCCTATTGGTAACCGAAACGCGCGTCAGTCCCGAAGTTCACACGTTACATTCAGGAAAAGAAGCGTTTACTCCTTAATAGTCCTAATGCCTTTTTTATTATCTCTGTATCCGTTTTACAGAATTAATATATGCGATGTGACTTTTCAGCATTCCTCTATTAGAGACTGGTTTATCTGGGGTAACTTGCGAAAGGAAAATGTATGTTCATCCATAGGTACATGATACAGTCGTCAACAGATTTAACCGAGCAAAAAAAAAAAAAAAAAAGAAGCAAAAATATTGTAAACCTGGACATTTAGAGAAAGTTTAAGAATAATTTTACATTTAATTGGTTTTAGCCGTAGATGTTTGTCGTTTGTCCAAGTTAGAGATTAGAATTTATTTACAGCTGTTAAATATGCCAACGCATATTCTAAGGCTTATAAGACAGAAATAAGCAAAACGAAGAAGCAAATTTAACTCACCAATGAAAAAGGCGACAGATTTTAACTCATGCAACTAGGCTGCGAAGTTAAGTATACTGCTCACAAAAATAGGGCATAGTTCAAAATGAACTATCCCATAATGAAATATAAGTTTTGTAAGGAGTGGATACATGTCAATTCCATGGTGACAGATTATGTAGCTTACACAAAACAAATATACTGTGGTTCATTTATTTTATCAAAGTAATATAACTAAATATTTGTTCAGTTTATATGAAAAATGTGTTTTCTAGGCTGTTCCACACAAAACTTATATGTAGCAATTGGTTTACATAAATATCATAGGTTGTATTTTTGTTTATTTCTATTTAAAACCCAGTGTATTTAGAAAGGTATCCGAACCCTTCTAGCGCTTCTTTTCATTCTTTTTTTTTACCACTTTCTGCAGTGTAATTATGTTTTGGAAGGCGAACACCTGTCAGATGGCGATGCTAAACTGCCTGCTCCCAAGTTCAAGAGACTCTCCACTTTTAGGAGAGGGTTAACACCGGGAGGGAGAGGGTACGCTGTTCGGGAGGAAATAATTAGTGTCTAGTGTAAAACAAGATCTGTGTTTATATTTGTCAATCTACACATTATTTAGTAAGGATCTGCTAGTACTCTATTACCATATAACTAATGTGCTTTTTACACACTTTACTAATGTGGACAGTGTTGTTACGAGCTTCGTATGAAACATTTTGTATTGGAAAAAAAAACAGAGAGCATCCATCTTAATCCACCAAATACAAACCCTTGAACAATTATAAGGGTCAGTGGTCTTTGTTTGGGGGAACTACCGTGACCCCTGCACTCGTACCGATGGTCCTCCTGGTCCCCCGTGCGCGCAACTTGCACTCTTCTAGAGCGCGCAGCAAGGAACACGGACAATGTAAATGTGTCCCACGAGGGTAACTGTGTGCTTCAATAGAGTTTTAATCCAAGCTAAACGGAAACCTCTAATCTCACTAATCCTCTAGCTGTGCAGATCTCGAAAATCATTTTAAGGACACAAATAATTATTTTATAATTATGTTACAACGGAGATTATGTGGGCGCGAGAGTTTTAGTTGGTTATTATTACTATTATTATTATTATTATTATTATTATTATTATTATTATTATTATTTGTTTATATTTATTATTTATTCTTATTTTTATTCTTATTGTTATTCTTCTTATTGTTCTTCTTCTTCTTCTTCTTCTTCTTCTTATTATTATTATTATTATTATTGTTATTATTATTATTATTATTATTATTATTATTATTATTAATAATAATAATAATAATAATAAGATTTAGTTTTTAAGCACATTTCAAAGTCAATTAAAATAAGAATAACATAACAAATAGTGATAGCAAAATTGACAGGACATACCCAATGTAATAAAAACAAAAACCTAACATTATTAATTGAAGGTTATTCAGATAGTACCATTTTCATTAGTAGATAATAACATTTTCATTTCAAGCTTATTTAATAAATGACTTTGTTAATGACTTTGTAGTATGTGGCCTTTGGCTGCCTGCCTCATGAACATTTTACTCCCAGCAGTTTTATCATTGTTGCTGCACCATATAAAATTCTGCACGCCACTGTGGTTGCTGGAGATTACAGAAGCACTGTTCCAGTTCCTCATCAGTCTTCAACATGGCCTTATGCTCTTTTCCACACCGTAACACAGGCCTGCAGACAAACCCATACGTAACCACTGATAAGACCGGTTCATGTTAGGACTACAGATATTTTGTCATGGAGTTTGTGGTGAACTTAGTAGTCAGACTAAATGAGATGTCACTTGGTTACTATGCAGATGCATTGCAGCACACTACATTTATGGGTATGTGATGATGGAGATAAGATTGGAAACTCAGGGTTATTACAGAACAGCACATGCTCTATTATGACAACCAGTGGAGAAAAACATTCTTGACCCAGAAGGACGAAAAAGATAAACAGAGACAGAGAGTGTGTGTATGTTTGTATGTTTGTAATGATATATAGTGCACTAATAAAATGCCACCAGCTTATTTTGGCAAATGACTCTGATAATGATTTATTGCCTCACATAGCATTTTAAGTAATGTCCACACAGGACTTAGCTTGGCCTTAACTGATTATTTAGCAGGTGTTTGAGCAGTGTTCTATTATATTTCCATCTTATTGTTGTAAGAAAATTATGTTTTATGTTTAATATAATACTAACATAATGGTATCCTACAAATCATTTTAATATTTAATACTTTTCACTGGGACTATAAGTTAAAGGGATTGGTGATAGATTCCTAAAAGTTGTCATGTTATATCATCTCATGCAAAATACAGTACATTACAATGTATTACCTAGCAATAAATATTACCAGCCAGTCAGAATGCTCTCTCTCAACATACATATTATGTCTATATTGTTTTCCAGATAAAGTGGTGCTGAAGCCCAATGAAGTGTCCATTTTCTCGTCCCTCAGTATTAATGGTCGTCTGTTTGTCTGCTCCAGGGAACAGCTGAACTCTTTGGTACCGGAATAAAAATAAAACACAAATCACCCCCAAACCTTAAAATCCATATAATGTACACAGACCACTGTTATTTTATATTTTGTATTTTGTCCTGGAGCTTGTGGGCTAATGAATTACTGTATTACCATATAACTATATTTTTACCATAACATATTCATAATATTTTATTAAAATATAGTAATATAAAAAAATATGGTTCAGTTAATATGGAATTGAACACAAGAATATGGAATATGGACATAAGAATTTTGGTGAAAATGTGCAGCTTTTCTGTATGTTTCTGTATCTTTCTTGTAAAAGCTTTACCACAAAGAATATGAAGCATCAAAGGTCTACAAACTAACTATGCATCTCTGTGTGTAGACTCCATTGCCAGAACAGGAGGGGCCATCCTTTGGTACGATGTCCAGCTTTGAGCTAATGAGCTCCAAAGTCCTAGCCTGCCAAATGACCCTTTATGACTGGGAACTCTTCAATTGTGTACATGAGGTACATGCCAATATTTACTTTTACTGGTACCACATAATATGTGAGAGAAGTGTATTTCAAGTAAACAGATATTAAGGGGGCAGATGGTTGTAGATGGTGAGAGGAAGCTCAGTTGCAATGGAAAGCTTTATAAAGTATGGTTAACAATATATACTGAAACTGAATCCATGAACCCAACCCCAGTGAAGAGTTCTCACAAATGTATTACATGCTTCAGAGCTGATCTGTAACCACTTGTCCTCTGACCTGTTGTTGGTTCTAGAAGCTTACACTTCACAACAATGCCTACAAAGGTTTGACCAGAGAAAGTCTAAAAGGGCAGAAATTTGACTGGCTTGTTAGAAGGAACATTTTAGAGAGCTAATGCCAGTTTTAGTCAGTGGAAGTTGCATGGCTGTATGCCTGGTGGTATACAATTTTAGTAATATGTGTGTATACAGTGGCTAAATCAACTACAGTCTTGGCCCACAGAGTGACTTACAACTTTTTTAACCTTACAAAGCAAACTATTGTATGTTTGCTATTAGTGGTCTCTTGGCAGAGGTGGGATTAGAACCATGAACTTTCTGGTCTTTAGTCCAGTACCTTAACTGCTAGGCTCCCACAGGAGCAATAAATCACAACGAAAAGCATTAAAATTGCAACACACGAGTCTGAACCCTTGAATGTGTAAAATTAGAAGTCCTTTAGCAGAATTGAATAATTTTCCTTGTCCTCTGTTTCAGCATGAGTTGATCTACCACACATTTGGACGGCATCATTTTAAGAAGGCAACTGCAAATTTAGATTTATTCCTTCGTCGCTTCAATGAGATCCAGTTTTGGGTGGTGACAGAGATGTGCCTCAGCACGGCCCTCAGCAAACGTGTCCAGCTGCTCAAGAAATTCATCAAGATTGCTGCTCAGTGTGTTTTTCGTTCTAAACACAAAGCTTACTTTTTGTAAAAACTTACTATAGGTGTACAATATTTGGAAATGTTTAGTGGTATTTAAATGACCAGTTAGTTACATAAAACAAGGTATATGTAAAATCCTCTGTACTGTTTATAATGTGTTTTAATGTTATTATTTCTCTCTCAGCTGTAAAGAGTTTAGGAATCTGAACTCATTTTTTGCTATCACTATGGGATTAGGTAATCCAGCGGTTAGCCGTCTCAGTCAGACATGGGAGGTGAGATTATGCTTCATCCAAACACATATCTAATGTTAACACTTGAGTGAAAGGTCATATGTTAACTAGGTGTTAACATCTTAGCCCATTGTCCTTATAGAAACTGCCCAGCAAGTTTAAGAAGTGTTATGGGGAGTTTGAAAGCTTGATGGTAAGTTAATATCACATCAAATAAAAAAAAAATACAATTTTACAAACCTTCATATGGTAAGAGTGCTGATGAGATACTACCACATATTTTTTGTAGCAGTTCTTAAAGTCTTAATATAAATACCATCTCTCTCTCTCGATCTCCTCAGGACCCCTCTAGGAACCACAGAGCATACCGCCTCACTATGGCTAAACTGGACCCTCCTATCATTCCCTTCATGCCTTTACTCATCAAAGGTGGGTGTGGTGGGGCCTCAGCTGCCTTCAACACCATCAGGTCCATCTAAACATAATGGCCTTATTGGGACAATCAGCAAAAAGTTTAAAAACAAAAATAAAAACAGGCCTATAACAAAGTGTGGATAGGGTTGTCATTGAACATTGCTAGGATTATAACATGAGTGTAGTAATGTTACAACAGAGCATTGCTAGTATTAATACAGAGTTCAGGCAGTGTTATAATTGAGTGTAACAAACATTATAACAGAGTGTGCTCAAGAGTTATAGCAGCATAACTAGGATTGTAACAGAGTGTAGACAGGGTATAACTGAGTGTAAACATGGTTCAAACAGAACGTAGGTAGGGATATAACTGGGTGTAGTTATGTATATTAGAGATTGTACTAAGGGTTCGCACAGGGTGTGAGGCAGAAAAATCCCTAGACAGGGCGTCAATTGATCAAAGGGCACAGGAACTCTACAACACATTCCCACACTAAGAGCACTTTGGAAACACCAATTAACCTAACGTGTCTTTAGAATGTTGCTGGAAAGTAAGTTTAGAAAGTAAGTACCCAGAGAAAACACAAGCAAACACAACCATGTGGAGAACATGCAAACTCCACAAAGGCGGAACTCTTTTAGGTTGGGGATAAAACCGTTGATCTTGGAGCTGTGATGCGGCAGTGTCAACCACTGCCCATGATTATTTTAGCAGACTTTAAAATTAATCTAATGAATGGATTGTCTTCCTGTCAGACATGACCTTCACACATGAGGGCAACAAGACTTTCACTGACAGCTTAGTGAACTTTGAGAAAATGGTAAGTTAAACTGTTATTTTAAATGATGACATTGTTTAGGAATATAGAATAATGCATTGTTTTTGACCGCTCGAGTTTTTTATATGTAATCTGTCTTGACATGAATAAATGACATGGATAAATGTTTTTAGAGGATGATTGCTAATACAGTGAGGATAGTGAGATACTGCAGAAGCCAGACATTCAGTACGTCCAAAGCATGAACACATATTCCTTATTTATCTGAACTAAACCATTACCCTGACTTAACTTAACTATAATATGATCCTTTTATCTACTTAACTTATAGACCATGAAGCATCTCAGGCCACTAAAAACAACCAGGATGTCCGGTTATATGTGCGACAAATCAGTGTGATTGACAATCAGCGTACTCTATCACAGCTCTCTCACAAGCTGGAGCCCCGGCGACCCTGAACGCAGTGTATTAAAGAACTACAAATACCATACAAGCATACAAACTTTTACATCCATGATCATCAAGAATCCAGGAATACACTCTGTATGTGCTATGTCCAAAACACTTTTCTAGTCTATTTAATTTAAATGTATTGTGAATTATCAATCTAAGACAATCTAAGTACATATATTTTCTGATATGTTGACATGATATATCATGTTTCCACTTTTTTATTTGTAATTAATCCAAAGTGAAGCTTACTCATACTGGAAGTATACAGGCAGTTGGTTGGTAATAGTGAATTTTTCCTTCAAATATGTTAGTTTACTGAGATCTAAATATAAATAATTCACCCCTACTGAGCTTATGGTACATTTTTCTTGGAAAATATGTAATTATGCATTGCTAGTGTAGTTGTTTTTGTGTGCTTATATTAAAAAGGTTAGCGAAAGCTAAATTGTACATTGTTTTATCTCTAGAGTATTCAATAGTCAGACTACAAAAGACACAAATCTCTTAGTTCTGTCTTATGGTAAAACCCTTACAACTAAAGGCTATGTATACTATACAGTCACAAATCATACATTTATTTATTGGAGTCACCTACTGCCCTTATACTTCCATAATCTGGGTTTCTGGTATTTTACTGAAAAACACAATCACACATACCCTACAGATGCAGTAAATAATGACTAGGTTAAGCAATGCTGGGATAGTAATTTCAGGGCAAATCTGATCTGCTAGGTATGTGCCTATTACTTGTTTAATTTTGTGTGGTAGTTTAGGTTGCCTCTAAAACTGTTTATTTATTTGCATCTCAGCATGTAATCAAGTAATTGTGAAACCAAAGGACCCAAAAAAGCCTGTGTCTGAACCATGTGTGCTTTGTATGTAGGTACACTGTAAGTCAAAAGAAATAGTTCAATTGAGCATATGTATCATCTAACATTGAGCAACAGTTTTGAGAGTAACTGCCCTATTTGTTCCCGGCAAGGAGGAAAACCACAGTTAAGACAACATTTTGTAATTTTCAATTTAAGAGTTTAAGAAGAAAAAAAACCCTGAAAATTGTTGAAAACTTGCATTGACCAAGCCATTAGAATTTAACTGTTAGATTTGGTCAGTTGATTAGCATGCTGACGAAACAAAGACAGACTGGGTCATTGAAGCACAAATATATTTCTGGGGGATTTTGTTTTAAAAGAGCAAGTTTGAAAGGTTTGACACAGTTCAGAATTCATGCCATACCTTATAACACATTAAGGACAGAGGATTAACCACACAAATAATGATAACACACTGATAATGTCTGACAGAGAGGAGGCTAGACAGATGGAATCATGCTCCGATGCTGTAAAAACGACCTCTGCCTAGCCCTGTTATGGACTGGTGTCAAGGGTCTGCTTTAGCCAAGGAATACCCATATAGACTCAAACCACCCAATCCCCAACCCCCTGACCAATTTATATGTGGCCTAATCAGAAAGAAACAGTTAGCATACACTGTGTTAGTAATTGTGACACTTTTGGATCTTTTTGACTGGCAGTGTAAATAGGTGATTTAGGTATTACATAATATATGTGTATCATGTAAATAAGTAGTCTAATAAAACAACTGCTTTGCCAGAGGGAATTGTGTGGTTGAACATGTTCATTTCGCTTAATACTGTACAAATGTGGCAAATGAAATTAATGTACAGTAATGACTCATTGAGTGTTTATGCACTTCTATTTTAAAAGCTGTGCATTCAAATCTGAGCCTGGACAAGTACCCTAACTCCTGCTAAATTCTTCTAAGGGACAGGGAGTGTTCTGCGATTAAAGTTCTTCTTTATTATTCAAGAGTCCACCATCAGGTAAACACTGAACAACAATGATGTGCATTCCATTTCCATTTACACGCTCTTATCCAAAGCCACTTACAATTGATACAGTCTTACATTCCAAGCAATTGTAGGTTAAGGTTCTTGCTCAAGGACCCAACAGTGGCAGCTTGGAAGAGGTGGGGTTTGAACCCTAAACCTTCTGATCCATAGTCCAGTATCCTGTCCATTTGGCTACCACAGGCCCATGACAAGGTTGCAAGAAGAAAGAAACTGGTCTTCAAATTGAACATGCTTCCCATCATGTGAAACATCAATAATATGGAAGTCTAGTTGAAAAAACATTTTGCAGACGGATAAGACCAAAATAGAATGTTTTGGTGAAAATAAGGAGCACCACCCTGAGCACACAAGTCATTCTACCAGAACTGGTTGAAAAATACAACAATTATTGGTTTTGGAATGGCAGATGGAAAGTCAAAAGTCCTGACATAAATCCAGTATGAATGTTGTGAAAGCAATTCATTTGAGGAAACCCATCAACAACCAATCCTGGAGCCGAAACTGGAATACAGTGGCTTGCGAAAGTATTCATCCCCCTTGAACTTTTCAATCTTTTGCCACATTTTAGGATATCAAATTCTATTTTTTTGTGAAGAATCAACAACAAGTGGGATACAATTGTGAAGTGGAATGCATTTTTTAAAATATATTTTAAACTTTTTTAACAAATAAAAACTGAAAAATTATGCCTGCATTATTATTCATTCCCTTTACTTTCAGTGCAGCAAACTCACTCCAGAAGTTCAGTGAGGATCTCCGAATGATCCAATGTTGACCTAAATGACTGATGATGATAAATAGAATCCACCTGTGTGTAATCAAGTCTCTGTATAATTGCACCTGAACTGTGATAGTCTCAGAGTTCTGTTTAAAGCGCAGAGAGCATCATGAAGACCAAGAAACACACCAGGCAGGTCAGAGATACTGTTGTGGAGAAGTTTCAAGCTGGATTTGGCTACAAAAAGATTTCCCAAGCTTTAAATATCTCAAGGAGAACTTTGCACGCGATCA
>JAUZSU010016887.1:0-10914 GCA_034780255.1 Parotocinclus maculicauda
ATTAAAGACATGGGAAATATTTTTTTACATATCCGATTAATCGAAAAAATAATCGACCGATTCATCGATTATTAAAATAATCGTTAGTTGCAGCCCTAGTAACAAGGCTGTCTAAAACTCTCAAAATTTAATGAAAGAGATTATCATCACTTTTATATGTTCAAGTGCATAGTAAGGAGGATATCATAAGGCCTTGAGGCAATCAGATGTAAAACACAATATTTGAGTGTTTTAAGTTGTAAATTGGTCAGATTTGAGAAGTCATTTTGGTTAAATTTGAAATGCATCTTCTGTGTAATGTTACTTGAGTACTTTTTCACAATATATTAATTATTACTCTCTCTCAGTTATTTGAATACTTAACAGTACATTTACTTCAGTAACATGTTTGCTAATTTGTCTGCCTCTGGACTTGTTTATATGATTTCAGGACAGATCAAGTTATTATTTGAGCTTGCTATCTGTAGGGTAGAAGTTACCATGTGCTATTATACCCTTTGTCTTTGTCGGTCTTTGGACAAATGTACTTTTATTGCTGATCTAATGGACTTTTTACTGCTTTGTTGCTCCATAGAGAAGTTGGTGGCTTATCAGCGGGAGTTTCATGCTTTGCGCGAGCGCCTACGAGTGGCTGAACACAGAACCCTGCAGCGCTCCTCAGAGCTGAACACAGTATTGGAACAGTTCCGGCGTGCCATTGCAGAGACCAATGGCAGCAAGGATGCCCTCACCAACTTTTCAGGTATTCACCCATACACATTCACATGTAGTCATTTAGGACAACTGCTTACAAAAATTAGGGGATATTTTAAAATGAACATGAAGCGATAAAAAAAGCAGCATGTCAAACTTTGACAGTGACTGTTCATCAGGGTGTATGGTCACCCAAGACTCCCAAAACACACTGACAGCAATCGGGAATGGACAGGATCAGATTGTTCAGCAATTCTTGTGGGATCCTCTTCGTATTCATTCTGAAATATCCCCTCATTTTTGTGAGCGGTGTACCACTGCTTATATAATCTTTATTAAACAAAGTTTGTGCTTGTGCATTTATATCACAACACAAAGTACATTCCTGATTTCAGATTATTAATGAGATTAGTTGTTTGGCACCATTGCTATAATTTTGTAAGAGAATTTGACAGCTAGATATTCTATAATAGAATTAAAAGATTGCTCTTTTTTATAATTTAATATACATTCTCTTTTCCTTTAGATGAGACTCAAAAGCTGCTGAAGGTGCTGGCTCACAGGAAGCCTCTTCAAGTCCCAAATATATACCACCACTTGCCACACTTGCTGAATAATGAGGATGGTCTGCATCCAGCGGTGCAGGTGGGCCAGGGTCGCACTGGAGGTAGGCAGCACCCATTGACCTAGACTGACACTTTTGCTTTTTATTTAGTTGTTTTGAAGTATACTGAAGTGCCCCTGGTCAATTGTTTATTAACAGAAATCACGTGGCAGCAATTCACTGCATTTAGAGATGTTTAGACAAGTTCGACCCATGAGTCAGAATGAGGAAGAAATGTGACTTTGAACGGATGTTGTTATTGGTACTAAACAGACTGGTCTAAGTATTTCAGAAACTGCTAATCTACTGTGATTGTCAGACACAGCCATTACTATAGGGTCCAAAAAGAAAATATTTGACAAGTGGCAGTTCTCTGGGTGAAAATGGCTTAGGTTAGAATGGCCAGAGAGATTTAAATTAATCTGCAGAGTGACTTACAGAAGTACTTTGTATTCTTCTTAGTAGGCATAACCCGGGCAGGCAGGCACAACCCTAGACAAGTGGTAATCAATCGAAGCACACACATGCCCACACACCAACACTGAAACCTAGAGAAAACCCACTCAGACATTCCATACATTATTTCATGTCTTACTTTTTTTTTGCAAGAGCTTTAAGTTTGGTTACGATTGAAAAATGTAAAATATACAAGGATTAAAACGGGAAAACTTTGCAATGTCAAAATCATTAAAATATTTCATAAATGATTATTTCATTATGAATATGTTCATAAATTACAGGTGAAAAGTGGTCCAAATCCAATTTACTGCTTTTACTGCTATCCAACTAGTGAATTGGCTGTTCACATTTTCTTTTCTAATGTGACCTGTGTCCAACACTAGTCTGAACGGCTTTTGAACTAACCCACAAGTGCAGAACAACATTGAGCCACTTGACAAGGCCCCTCCAAAGTGGACAAACAAAGTGGAATGCAATTGCTAACAATTCTGGAATGCAAGAACAAAGCTAGGAGTGGCAGGATGTGCCAACTTTTATAGACGCAGAATTAACTAAAAAATGTAAAAAATGATCATATCAAAGGAAAGGTGTAAATATCTGCTGTGACTTGAAAAATGACCCTAATTTGAAGTGGCCCACTTCTCTAAAAAAGGTATTCGGTCGGGGACTTTACTGGCTTGAAACATGAGTGGGCTACCGCATGCTGATGTAAATAAGTCCTTGGTTTGTTTTGTGGTCCATGGGTTTTGGAAAGCCATTCATCATGTTCTCATGCCCAAATAAATGAAGATACTTAAAAGGGGATGAGCCTCAGGATGTCCTTATGTTCAGACAGACTCCTCACATTGCCACATAATAGTTGTGTAAGATTTCATTAAGTGGCTTGTAATTGAAATGGTCTGACCACTTTTGCCTGTAGTGTGAATGTAGCCAAATGCTACACTGTAGTGTAGTGTAGTGTATTGTAGTAAGACATGTTATGCACATGCACATACCTCCATAACCAACAGCTCCTGCCTTGCCATGGACAGTGGTTGTGGCTTAGTTGATAAAGCACTGCTATTTAATCATGAGTCATTTTGTTTTGAATCCCATCACCTATTACCTATGTTGTTACATTCCCAAGATTTGACAACATGATGGCACCTAAGAGACCATTAGACCAAGTGTGTTAAGAAAGCAAATTTCTCCTTAACATTCTTTTGAAAAAAGTTGTGAAAAATTCTTATTCAAACAACTTTAAGTATAATCTATTTTTTTCTTATTATTTTAACTCTTTTTAACAATCCCAAGAATGAATGGTATTTTTTTTAAAGACATTGTTTGTAAATGTTTTTTTTTAACCTTAGGAGCCTCACACTTGTCTTACATTGTAAAAGTTGACATGGCAAGCATCTGATTTGATCAAACTTTACAGTTTAGTTATTGGAAATAAGACCTAAAGAGTTTTAATTCAAGAGTTTAAAATTGTTTCAAGTTTAAACTGAAAGTCATCCTTAAAATACAATTATTATCTGCACAAGGAAAACATATTGCAAAGCTGCTGCTTTAATCTCTAATAATCTCTTTAATCACTAGTTCTAAATGGAAGTTTTGTGAGTTTTGCAGAGAGAGAGAAACCTCACAACGGCATCTCAAAGTCAAGGCAGATCCTTTTACTGTGAGCTGTAAAATGCAGCATAGCCTACATAAGTAAACAATGGTGATTTTTCTTAAGATATATTTTGAGAATTGCATTTAAGAACATTTTTATGAACTTCTTAGTGCTTGTCTTAAGAAACTGACCCAGGACTGACACAGCAGAGACCGAGTCTGAAGAACCAGGACGATGGTTCCTGGATTCTGTCTCGCCAGTGGCTCAAGTTAAAGGATCCCCTTGGAGTCAGGTGTTGGGTCTGTGGCATGTAATACCCACTTTCTGTGTGGGTACAGAGTGGCTGTTTCTTTTCAATTATCATTCTCCCTTACAGTATGAACATGCACATACCTCTCTTCTCATTGTTGTACTGACTGAATAGGGTCTATTTATAGCTATATAAATTGGGACGTCACTTGTACAGCCCCTGGAGACTCAATTTCCCACGCTTACCCCCATTCTTCCAGTCACAGAGTGGGAAGCTGTGGGCAGACACACAGCATAAAGGAAGATAGTGATATCATTAGATCTACAATAGCCTGTGTCGATAGATATTTGCAACAGAAGTGTGTTTAACAGTGGATAAGCAGAAACTTAGAAACCAAATCAGGATTTTATAAAGCTAATCCAAATTTTAAGATCAAGCCCTGTGGTGTTTAGTCTTTGCATCTGAATTATGCCATCTTCTCTGTTTTTGGGGTCAAACAGTGCTTCGGCTGTTTTTACTCGGTCATCCTCAACCTATTTTCTCTACTTGTAACTATGCAGTGGAATCATGCAAAAAGAGGAGTTGTTTGAATTTCTTCTATGGTGTTGATGAAGTGCGTCTGCTTTTGTGGCTGTGCCTTACACCATTTGAATAGGCCAGTATGCACGGTGTAATGGCTGTCTAATCAACGTCCGTTCACTTTAATAAGTGAACTCTTATTTAATTATAATAAATTGTGATGGGGAAATAAAAATTTGCCATTTATCTCCTTACTCCTGATGTTGCAGCTGTAAATAAATAGCTGGTCTCCTCAGCAGCCAGTCAATGCTGTGATTTCACAAACAGAGGTGGCAGTTTATGGGTAGAGGTCCCTTATTTGTCTTGTCTGTGTACCTAGTTGTGTGCTTACTTGATCTTCAGCTCACGTTTGTAGGCGCTTCTAACTCGGTTGATGTGTTTAGAGACTTTTTGTGCAAATTACCTGTGCTTATGTGGTTGACTTTCAGCTAATTATTTATAAAAAGCTGGTTACATAACGGGTTACACGAACTGGTAAATTACTACTTTGAATTACATAAAGTGGTTCACATTCACTCGTGGAGTCTTTCATCTGACTGATTTTCTGTGTTGTTCAAAATGCTGTCGATCAGTGCATTTTAGCCTTTAGTCAAACAAAAGTGTCTGGTCCACCATACCATTCTCTTAAGAGTTACAGGTTTTGCCCTAGACAAGACCATAACTGTACATTATTGTATTTTCTGTAATTGTTAATTTCCTTAACATAAATAAGGGTTAGCGTGTGTAACAGTTTAGGCTCTTAATGCTGTGTAGATGGGACCATTTCACTCTTCTGTTTAGCTGTATCTCTGACACATTTAACATATTGTTTGTATGTAGTTTTCTTGTGAAAAAATACCCTTTATACTTACATCACAGTGGCAAAAAAGACAATGTTACTAAGGTAATGCCTTGTCAAAGTCCATTTTGGTCAAAGTTTTTTTTCACAGTATGTAAAGTGTGCATACCTGTATTTTAACTTCTTGAGTAATTTCAGCAGGTAAATATGTTCACCAGTATTTATCTGGCAGTGTTGTGATTATTTTGTTTCTCTTTGCTTATACTTTCATCATGGACGTGTTTACCTTTGATTAGATTCTCATGATAACAACTAGGAACCATGTGAAAAGGGTAACGCTTGAACGAATAAAGGGAAAAGGTTGAGGAGTGCTGTGTGTATCAACTGTAGTATTCAGGTAAAGGTTGTTCCTCATCAAGGTCACAGTCCATGTCACCGCAAGGTTATAAGAGATATAAGAGAGCAGCCCCTTATTGACAGCCTTCGTCAGTAGTCTGTAGTCCACCCCCCATCATAATCATACGGGGTGCAAGGGGAAACCGCCAATCAAGCATATGGGCATATGGGCAGCAATCTAACATATTTTAGCAAAGTGTGTATAGGCTGACTAAGGTGTGCTGGTTAATGGAGAGGAATTGGTGTTAACATCAATGTCAATTTAAGCAGTTATTGTGACTGATTATGAAACTGTGAAATGGAAGTGCTTGGAACAAACTCTCAAGTAAGATGCAGCTAATGTATTGGCACATTTCCTCTTGGGCAAATCTCTATCAAAAACGTATATTTGGTCATCATGGTGCTACCATTATTGTTAAATGTTGTTTAGCAGATTGTTTGTCACACCTGATGCAATCTATTTAATAGTGACTATTTCTTGACTTTCTATGCAGTTTCCATGGTAATGGGGATTCCGACGGTGAAGAGGAAAGTGAAGTCGTACCTGGCAGAAACATTGCATTCTCTCATAGACAAGCTTTCACTTGAAGAGAAACTTGACTGCGTTATCATCGTCTTTATAGGAGAGGTGTGTAGTTTGTGACTGTTTTGTAGTGATGTGTATAAAATTAGCATGTGTGTAGGATTTAGCTTTTTCTGCTATGGTATAGAGGTATTCTGAAAGTGTACTTAAGGGTGTTCTCACACTGTGCCTGTTTGCTTTGTACCATGCCATAGCATGATTGTGCCCCCAACCCAAAGGTGAGCACACTCAGGCCATCACGATTCTATGGCAGGTGAAGTTGGGTTTCATGATCACACTGCTTGCATACAGTGCCCACAGAACCCAACTTGTATGTGCAGCACTAGAAACCTAAATGTTCATTACTGCATTGCATAATAAATATAATTATCATAATTATAAATGCCAGAATACAACTGAACAGTGCCCAAGCCTACCTCAAGTGTGTCTGAGCGTGGTTCAGCCTCCCATACCCGGGCACAGTACAGACGCACTAGACAAACATGCTGCACATTGAGGGTCAAACATGCTCAGGCATGGTACATATTACCTAGTGTATACCTTTTTAAAATGTATTTTTGAAATTGGTGTTACGAAGTAGCGCACGCTTTTGGACAGTTCAATTTAGGGGAAAAATCTTTATCTGATTACATGTAGTATAGAATCCTTTTAAGGGTTCATATTAAGTCTTCCAACAGGCATGGAAGTTATTTCTTGTCACCAGCACAAAGTGTGTCTTGATCTCAGGGTTGCAGGGTTTTTCCAATTAGCTCCAGTCAGTTTTTTTTATCAGTTTGTTTTTTAACCATATGCACTGTTTTCTTCTTTGTAGACGGACATAGATTACGTGCATAGTGCAGTCTCAAGCCTTGAGAAAGAGTGAGTGATATTTTTGTCATTGATGTCTGTCATGGCTCTTAAAATGAATTGACACTTAGATCTTCAGTGACCAGCCGTAAAATTAAAACCCCAGCCTAATTTT
Source organism: Parotocinclus maculicauda (assembly GCA_034780255.1). Lineage (NCBI taxonomy): Eukaryota > Metazoa > Chordata > Actinopteri > Siluriformes > Loricariidae > Parotocinclus > Parotocinclus maculicauda. The sequence goes on from JAUZSU010016887.1 coordinate 6,898, forward strand.
AAGTATGTCCCCCTTGTACTTTCATGACCTTCACTATTAACTCCATATGATCTCTGATTGTGTTATGTTGTATCTCACCCAGATCCATTAGCAGCAAATCCTTTAAGTCTTGTGAGTTGCAAGGTAGATTGGACATTTGTTCATCATATGCCATAGGTGCTTGTTCAAATTGACTTGTGGGTTTTTTTTTAACACCATGAACTCTGTCATGTTCCTCAATCCATTCCTCAACAATTTCCACAGCATGACAGGGCACATGATCCTGCTGAAAGAGGCCACTACCAGGAAATACCTTGGTATGCAGCAATGTTTAGGTGGGAGGTACATATCAAAGTTAAATGAATGTCAGGACGTTCTTCTTTTCTAATACAGATTTTGTAACATTAAACTCTGGGTATCGGGTAGCATTAGCAGTAGAATTGCTTTTTTGATTTTTCAAATGAGGCACCCTTATTATTATTAAGCTTTTGCCTTACTAGTGACCAGCGAGGGGTTTTTATTTTGTCAGTGTAGAAAACAACTGTTGAATATTTTATTCTTGCTAACTTAATTTATTTAATAAAATGGGTGTTCCTCAAATATGATCGTTAATAATTAATAATAAAATAGCGCCTGTACAGGTCTTTGGCCACCGTTGAATAAGATATACATTGGTATACAGGAATGTATAAAATATTGGAAATTTGTACGTGGTATGAAAAAACTAAAAACAATCAGAAAAACTGCTTACATAGGCTACAGTGGCAAGTATACTCCTAAAAGTTAGGGGATATTCCAAACTAAATATCCCATAATTAAATATCCCCTGATTTTTGTAAGCAGTGCATTTACTGTGACCAAGACACCACTTTTTAGAAAGCGGAATGGGGTAAAAAGGCTAATATATGCTAAAGCTCACAAAGATTGGAATGATTGGATTGAAAGATCAGTGGGCAAGAGTATTTTGAAGAGACAAATCAATCAAATGTTTGGGATCAGTTTTCGACAGCCTGCTTTATATGGTCATTATACCATTGTTAAAACAACAGTACTGTTTAATAAGGCCAGAATAGGATCGGTGCATTACTAAATATATAGCAGATGTGATTAAGGAAACATGGGATACGTAGGAAGAATCACTGTGCTTGCAAGTGAGTGTGGGACTGAAAACAGAGGGAGCATGTGCGACAATTGGATAGATGTCAAATCAAGTGCCAACACAGTAAAAATTATTTAAATGTTAATGAAATTAGAACGTGATATAAAATACAGTTTGTTTCCTTCTTCTTCCTGCAATGGTTAGCACAGAGATGTTCAGTTTGAGCAACAGATGACCGAAGGCAGACATGTTGGCTGTGTGAAATTGTTTCATATATATGCACATTAAAATGAAAATAAAAACAGACAAACTAATGTTTCAGACTTTAGCTCAGTGTGTGCAAGTTTTAGATTTTAGTCAAAACTTTATTTTGATGCATCACTAATAGAAACCTTAACCACAACTCAGGATAAATGTATAGATTATTGTAGTGGGGATTATATGCATGTTGGACTTATTTTTTTAAAATTATTATTATTTTTTAAAATAGTTCCTCAGAAATTAGTTGATTTGCACAGTTCTAGCGTGTAACCCAGACTCCAATTGTTCAGGTGGACTAAAGCCTAAAAATATAGACTAAAGCCTACTATAAAATGTGAAATTTCATATTAAAAACCTTACTTCTTTGGGATTCTATTATTGTGGCAAGAGGGTTGTGCTGTTTTTTTTTTTTGGACAAATTACTGACCGCACAATCGCAGTATCCTTGTCTCTACAAAATGAATGCAGTTGCAAGGAAAAAAGGAGAAATAATTAGGTGTCAAGTATGAATTACCAGGGTGCATGAGACATTTGATTGTGATCGCGTGGTAAAGACAGTCGTGAGTTTTCTTTATATATTATCTTTATATGTTATCGTGGCTGTTGTTGCTCCCCATTGTTTTCATTTCCCTTAATGTTTCTCCTGCACACTCATGACTGTTTTATTGGGCAATACTTTGCGGCTGGAACTGCAGTTGGTGGGTAGCTTGTGCCACACTGTTCACAGAAAAGACCAAACTTGCTAGGAAATATTTTTTAGCCTGATGGCAGTATTGGTAAATCATGCATTTACGATATTACTGACTAGGAGGAGCCCACACAGATTTTGACTGCTGGTCTGATGGATGCTCTTACAACTCCCCAGAGTTTTCTTTAGAGTGGTAAATTGGGATTAAAGTAGTGTAATGAGCACTAGAAAAAAGCTTGTAAATATTCATGATTGTATTAAAAGTTAACAAGTTTTTCGGCTTCTTATCAGATTTTCCACAGAGTTCAGTTCAGGTCTGTTGGAGGTCATCTCTCCACCTGCCAGTTACTATCCTGATTTCACCAACCTCAAAGAAACATTTGGAGACTCCAAAGAAAGGGTGAAGTAAGTGCCAAACACTACCATTACAGTCTTTCACCACACTGATTTGAGTACCGGTCCTTCCTGGATACAATATAGATTTTTGCTTAAGTGTTGGTTGTTATTGCAGCATACATGTTCCTATGGGGAAGCTGTTAATGTGTAGAGAGCAACTCTGTAAATCTCAGATGATCTTAATGTGAAGCCAAGATTTATATAGCAGTAAAACATCTATTAAAACATGTTTATATTGGTGTTAATAAAAATGTGAGCTGTAACAATATCTTGTTGTATTGTACACTACAAGTCTTTATCTGTCACAAAAAATGTGAAAGGTGTGTTAGGGAAGGTTATGTTCTGGCCATTTGGTCTTTGATATCCTATGCGGCAGAAATTTGCTTAAAGTCTAAAACCTGGTTGTTCCTAGCATTTGTTCTTTGCCTTTCCACTGTTCCCATAGTAGTTTAGCTTGAATAAGTTGATACTGACAGTCGTTCTGTACCTTTACAGATGGCGGACGAAGCAAAACTTGGACTATTCTTTTCTAATGATGTATGCTGTCAGCAAAGGAGTGTATTATGTTCAGGTAAAAATAACATTACAAAAGAGCAGTAACTTTTTCTGAGCATACATATTTTCTCAACTGCATTCAAAATTCAAAATTCCTGTTTCTTTTTTATTTATTCCAAGCTTCTTTTTGCTTTGTTTTTGAATTACCCATTATGATGCCGTGTCCTCCAGACAGCTGCCTTTGTTTTGCTTTGGTAACCTGGTCTCACTGAAATGCATTTTACTGGAGATATGGTGATACAGAAATAATGGCAAACAAATATGTACTTCAGAAATCTTGTGTTAATAGTGATATTTTGTACTCACGTACTTATAGACATATTAATATAGAAGGATATCAGGAAAACTTCAATTTGCAATGTGTTAGGTTTTGAGATATGTAATGTTTGGGGTAGGGAGTGTATTGTTAGCAGTCTTACTGCCTTCAAGCTTGCATGGGGATCACACTGCCAAGATATTTATGTCTGAGGGAGGTGTGATGGGCTGGGGAGATCATCCCCAAGAGCTGCATAAGCTGTCCCTGCTAAGCCCTGTGATGGACTGGCGCTCTGTCTACAGTAAGGACAATAAGTATTTGATACACTGCCAATTTTGCAAGTTTTCCCACCTACAAAAAATGGAGAGGTCTGTATGTTTATTTTAGGTACACTTCAACTATGATTTTATGGATTTTTTTAAGATTCTGTCTCTCATAGTTGATGATTTTTAAATAATTAATTTACATTCTATTGCATGGATTAAGTATTTGATAAAATAGAAAAAAAAACACCTTTGTTTGCAATTACAGAGGTCAGACATTTCCTGTAGTTCTTGATCAAGTTTGCACACACTGCAGCAGTGATTTTGGTCCACTCCTCTATACAGATCTTTGAGGTTTCGGGGCTGTTGGTGGGCGACAGTGAGTTTCAGCTCCCTTCAAAAATGTTCTTTTGGGTTCAGCTGTGAGCCGTGAGCAAGGCCCTTAACTCACAATTGCTTGAATTGCGTTTGAATATATCATTTGTGTGTTGGTCTGGATAATCTGCAAAATGACTAAATC
>JAUZSU010016898.1:0-10914 GCA_034780255.1 Parotocinclus maculicauda
TAAGAATCTACTGAGGAGGGAGGAAAAAAAATATATATATATTTTTCAGCACTTTTCAATTTCTCGAGGACTATGTGGAATCAATACAAGGATTTTTTTTTTTAATAAAATGTATTTAACCTACAATTAAATTAATGGGAATCTGAAAAAAAAAAATCAAAAGAAGAAAAATGTTGGCTCTCCATTGGAGGGCGGAAGAAGATAAAAAGAATTTCAACCATTGGTGCTGCGGCGGATCTGAGAAATGCCCCCCAAAAATATATTTTTTGTATTCTTCAAATATGATCGTCGGCAAATCCATGAAACAAGCAATCAAAAAGTCTGGCCTTATGACAGGGGTACGGTAATTTTCCTCAAAATACGATAATTTTATGTCTCTGGTACGATAATTCTACATTTCTCACTTGACAACACTGGTGCGTTGTGACAAAAAACCTTCATGCACAACAAGGTTTAGTGAATGAGCAACACAGCCTAAACTAGACAGTCCCAAGTTCTTCTTGGCTTTTATCTTGTTTTTTTGCATTGTTGCTTAAATATTGTTGTATTTGTATTGTTTTATAAGTATTAGTATTGTTTTATAAGTATTTATAGTATTGTTGTATAAGTATTGTTGCTCAGTATTTTAATTGCCCCTAGGGGATGAATTAAGTTTTCTGAATCTGAATTAACACTATATGGATTATATTTATAGGAATATTCCATTCCTTAAGCATGGTGCTGAACGCTAAAGCTATCGACTCCACACTGTGTGATCCACAAAATGGTTTAGCATGCAGAACTTTGCTTTTCAAAGTGAAATCCTTATACACACCGAAGCACTGAACTTAAGTGTCAAACTTTCTTTACATGTTCATAGACTTGGGAGTAAAGCTAAAGTAGTCTTAGTTAAGTAGTGTCAGATAGACATGCTGTACCAGAATTCTAAATGCTCAGTCAGTCTGCGAAATACCACATTATCAATGCTTACTGTTATTTGGGTATTTACCGCTCTTACGTTTGCTTTCTTGAGTAAAGTTGCGGAGTTCCTTCTCATGCTTTATTTTTAAATGCTTAATCCAATTTGATGTGTTAAAATCTTTTCTGGTAATGCTACCCCTTGAAATATGTTACATATTTTGCAACGGGCATTTCTACTGCTGTTCGCCTCAAGAAAAAGTATTCCCAAGGCAGTGGACATACTGCTGCATTAAGTTATGGCGGTGCATGCATGTTCAGTCGTATCAGCGTGCTCTTTGTCGATTCCAAAACAGTGTGTATCTGTCAGTATCAGCACCGGTACGGTATCGGTATCAGTGCATCTCTTGTTATATCCAATAAATATAGTCATATCTCTTGTCCTAAACAGTGGTTTAGTGTTTTGCTTTTGTCACAAATAAACTTAATGTGACATTAAACAAGTTTACAAATAATAAACAAACCCTTTAGTTTGTGGAAAAAAAGTTAAAAGTTAAAAAGTTAAAAAAAGAAAGAAAATAAACTGTTATCACATTGGGGGTTTCTGTTATTTACAAATACTACACATTTGTTTTGACTGAGCCAACAGTAAAGGTTTTGTTCTACAATAAAACATTGTGTTTATTAACTTTACACTAAGACGAAAATAAGTTTTGTATTTTAGCAAGTTCATAATAACAGTAGCTCTTGGAAGCATACTGATACTAGCTTCTACATCTAGCCTTATCTTCCCCGGTCTTTTTGTCTTTGGGTGGAGTGATGCACTCACCCTCAGTCCTTTGGGAGGAAACTTTGTGTTTTCCTTCCTGTTTGAGCTTAGCTGTCCACCTCCCTTTGCTCTTAAAGAATCAGTTATTGGTAGCTGTTAGTATAATCACAAGATGATGTATTTGGCTATGGGAAAAGACTAGCATGTCGAAGAGAAAGTGGATAGGAAGGAGCGTTAATAGAAAAATATACACTGTAGAAAAGGACACACTTTTAACACTGCAAAATAGGTTTAATGCAATATGTTATTACATAAATGATTAATCAGAAGTCAGAATTATCTAATCAAAAGAACTTATTTACGTTGGTTGGACAATTATTATTAATTATTTAAATTGTGGACAGCTGTAGTGAATGCAATATTACCGTAATAAATTCCTTATGATTAGTGTTTTCTATTATTATTTTTTTTTTGTATTCACTTTCTTGATGTGGGCTGTAGAAGTATTGTTGTCTAAATGCCTGTGCGTCTCTGCCTGTGCGTCTCTGCCTGTGTCTGTGTGTGCGAATCTTTGTGCAAAAGTATCTTCCAGCTGTTGTATTTGTAATGTATTAGAATTTGACTCGTTAATATGTCACAAAATTTGCAGAAGTATGTGATGTTTAATATCTAACCTTAAACTGGTTGATGACTTTTTATAACCTTAACGTCATTTTAGGCGCTCTGAGATTGCCGATATCGCTAATGCAGTGTATAAATCTCTGATAGTCTGCTGTGATACATTAACTAATGGTAATTAATTAATAACGATTTTAGCTTAGTTCTCCGTGTGTGTGTGTGTGTGTGTGTGTATTTCGCGCAGTGCTCGTTTTTTTTTTTGTTTGTGGCCAAATCTGGCCACTGCAACTTCAAACCTCATATAAAGTAATTAAAGAACATTTAACATCAATTCCTGAAGCCCTTTCCTAGTCATTATCACTAAATGTGCAAGTAATTTTATTCCCAACATTTCTGCAGTTAAATATGTCCACTCGGACCTAAAAAGTCAGACAATATACGCAATTCTAAACAACTATTGATGACAAAAGATAACTAAGATAACTGCTAACTGAAATACTTTTGTAATATCTAACTAAATGCTGTTTCCGAGTGGATTTCAATCCTGGACTTACAGTGTGTGGAGTCTCACTATTGTTTTATAGTAGACAGCAGGCAGGTGCCAAAATTTACACACAAAACAGGAGTGTGCTAACTTTTGGCTACCATGTGATTGTGATTGCCTGTTTCAGCTTCCTGTCCTCCTAGCATACTCCTCTGTGATGTGCTAATGCACAAGAGATAAAAGTAACTCTGGCTGAGATCTTCTGCTAAACTTGTTTGCTTTGTGACAGTCATTGTGACTCTCACTGTCCCTTATTCTAACTGTCTCTTGTTCCTGCACTGTCTGTTGACCTGTCTTGCTTTGTCACTCTTTAACTTGACGCTAATTAAAAAATATGTAAATTCATGTCTTAGGGACTGAGATTGCCATGTTAAAAGGCTTGATTCTGTGGTCATTAAACACATTTGCGTATTAGTTTTTTTTTGCGTGTTAAGTAAAACAGGATACATATTTATCTGTATGACTCATAAATGGCCCTCTTATAGCAGTTGCTCCATGTTTGGGAGGCTAGTGTCTTTTCTTTTGGACCAAGGAGAGCCAATCAGTTATGCTTTGAGGTACTCCTTCAAGAATCGCCAGCTGTCTGGAATTGTGGGAGGGGCACACAACGCAAACTGACGAGTAAACCAGCAACTAGGCCTTCCTCTCTTTACAGTACCCAACCATAATTGTTTAAAAGTAACATGATTTATAAATAATAATTTTTCCAACATCTGAGAGAAAACATATTTGTTAAATAAAGAAATAACAAATATTCTCTGAGCCAAAAAGATACCTATGATGTCATAATATGTCAAACAGGACAGAGGATTTAAAAAAATCGATCTGGACTAAACAGATGCAAATACGATGTGGCAAAATTACCCTAGTTTGGCCAGTTTATGAAGGTATCCTTGTAATGGTGATGTTTTTTTTTAACTTCAGTGATATTTTACTTTTTAGAGCATACATATGAGCAAATCATAATGTCTGTTCAGACCATGTCAAATTGCACAAACTTCCATGGTTTGATCAAGTAATTTTTCCTATTAAGGTTATTGACATAAGGTTTTTAATATATTACCTGATAGCTGAAATAGAGGTGTAAGGACAGACTTAAGTGTGGACTGAAAATTCTATTAAACACAAAGAGAAATTAACACTTGACAATGGCATTTCAGATAAAGAATATGGTTTTCAGCCATGAGAGGCTCATATTAAACCTGCAGAGCGTAACCATGTGTGTCAGCATGCAGCAGGATGATCAGTGTACAACCAGGTGAATGTGCAAAAGAGCAGAAAATGTATATGATACATCAGAGATCATGGATATGCTCATTTGACGTCTACTCCACTTAGAAGTGTCAAGTATAGACACCTTTAGTGTTTGCGCAGGTTAACAGTGCAGAGTTGTTTGCTCTCAAGAACTAAGGTTTAAGTCTCTCTGGATAAAACTGGATGCCAAATTCTATAAATGTAAATGTATTTTGACAAATTTGTGTCCTATTCTGCTAAACTGCTGAAAATATGCCATGAAATATGATACTCGGATGGTGAAGCAACTCTTGTGTTTAACTGTGAATAATTTAAGCAGTTGTAGTGTATTAGCAGGTAGATTATGTGGGTGACATAACCTTGCTCATGATTTTCAATGTAATTTGTCTGAAAAGTTGCGTCTGAAAACTGACATTTTGAAGCTTATCTGCAGTAAAACATTCGAGTGGCATCCAATTCTAATTCCATAGAGTTTAATATGATGTTGAATCAGACTTTGCAGTTATAACAGCTTCAGCTCTTCTGGGAAAGGCTGTCCACAAGGTTTAGGAGTGTGTTTATTTACATTTTTGGCCTGGCTCTCAGACGTCATTCTGCTTCATCCCAAAGGTGTTCCAAGGAGTTCTTCCACACCAAACTGACTAATCCATGTGTTTTGTCCATGGACCTTGCTTTGTGCACCACTGCACAATCATGTTGGGACAGAAAAGGGCTATCCCCAAACTGTTTTCACAGAGTTGGGAGCATGAAATTGTCCAGAATTGGTATGCTAAAGCATTAATAGTTCACTGGAACTAAGGGGCCGAGCCCAGTTCCTGAAAGACAGCTCCACACCATAATACCCCATCCATCAAACCTTACACTTGGCACAATGCAGTCAGACAACAGACACGCTGTTCTTGAGCTAATCTGAAGACCACATGGTGTTTGGCGATCTGTAGTGACTGACCCTGCAAAAAGTCGACCTCTGTGCACTATGCACCTTAGCATCTGCTAACAAAACTCTGTCATTTAATGTGGCCTACATTTGGTGAAGTTCCCAGTCACTTCCACTTTACAATGCCACCTACAGTTGACTGTGTAATTTTTAGTAGAGAGGAAAGTTTACGATACCATACTAGAATTCACTGAGCTTTTGAGAATGACCCATTCTTTCACAAATGTTTATAGAAGCAGTCTGCATGTCTAGGTGCTTTCTGTTACATACCTGTGGTTATTGAAGAAATTTTTACACCTGAATTCAATTACTTGGATGGGTGAGTGAATACTTTTGGCAATGCAGTGTATGTAGTCGCATTTATGCTGAATGACAAGTTTGAATGATGTAGAAGTCAGAGTCTGTGTATCATGTCTGTATTGGATTCCAAAATTGGTGGCCGAAATCAGAACTGAAAATGTTAGATTCATTGATGGGTTTTTTTTAAACACTGTCCCAAAAATAGAACTTCTGTGTCACACATGAAGTAAAAGATCTTATCCTGTTCAGAGTTTGGCCACATGCATATACACTTAATATTTAAATGCAGACTGAGTAAGCCAGATAGAAATCTAGACCGCTGTGTCTTCTGAGGTATGAGCATCAGCGTATGACATTGTACTCACCCACTTCCTGCATTGTTTAAAGCTTTTATCTACAAAAATGGTTGGTACGTTAAAGGTCGTGGTTATATGAGGTCTATTTAATTTCTTGAGAAGAGGGAGCCAACTTCAAATTTAAATTGTTAAAGCATGTGGCTTTTAAAAATGTTGATATAGTGGTGTCCCTGATTGCAGCTTTAATAGACTCTAATAGTGTTTTGTTTTTTATAAGAACAGTAGTTTGCAGGTTATTTTGCTCAGGGGTATCTTTCCGGAGCTCAGTTTTATTTAAGTCGCTAGAGTTCACCTGCTGTTTGTTTCTTTTTTGATTGTTTGGCTAGCCATGCAATGCTTTTGCCATGGATTGTTTCTTATGTTGGTAGGGTTTTGGTAGTAATATGCATTTTGGAAAGATAATTGCGTTTAATATGGAAATGCGATGTATCACAAACCTAATATGTAAGTGGTTTGAACAGATGTCAATATAAAAATACACATTTTGTGCAGGTGCATATACATCTTCCTAGAGTATGTCTCACTCAAGGTGTCCTTCATTCTTGGACATGGTTGTTATACCACACCTATTACAGTTAGTACAGTAAAACAGGTACATGAGCTACTGTCAACTTGTTCTCTTTTCTCCAGTTATTTTAATCTTGTTTTTAAATCTTGTACATTGTACATGAACCATGTGAATTTGTGTCATGTTTTTATTTTTGGGTGTAGGGTGTGTAAGGCTTCTGTGGTAAAGCTGTAATAAAAAACTGTGGGTTTTACCACAGGTTAGAGGCTAACCACACCTCTCAGTGGCTGGCCCAAACAAGAACAGATCATTTCTTGTAGCTGAACAGAAACTATGTGATGCGAATGTTCATGCTGATTATACGTTCATAACCTTTTAGATGTTGTAACAATGCCTAGTATGGCTGTGCAATATGGCCAACATTTCATATTAGGATAAAGGTCTTTTCATATCCTCTAACAATACATATCACAATAAAGCACATTTACTGTTAATTCATTTTTTTTAATTTTTTTTTATTGACCACATGGAAGCACTCTTTCATATGATTTTCATTATTATTATTTTAAATTTTATACACTTTAGAATAAAAGCTACACTCTCATATTTAATTATGTTTCTCCTGTTATTTAGAAAAAAATATTAAGCATTGTAACCACTTTGGTAGCCTAGCGGTTAACTTACTATGGGCTATAGTCCAGAAGGCCCAGGGTTGAAATCCCACCACTTCCAAACTACTACTGAACGTATGAGTTCCATCTCTGCCAAGCGGCAATGGTTGGATACTTGAGCAAGGCCCTTAACCCACAATTGCTTAGACTGTAAAAACTTTATCTATTGTGAGTCACTCTCTGTAAGGGCATCTGCAAAATTACATATGTGTCAATGAAAAATATAATACAATATATAATAGAAACATATAGGTTTTATAGCAAAATTAACTAAGTGCAGTTTTCCTGGCCAGTTCCAATTTCCACTTTACATAGGTGTGACAGTTTCAGAATTACTTCCTGTATAACAATTATAAATTACAGCGTATAGCGACATTTTTGTTCATTTTTTGAATGTAAACTATTTCATAACTTCTGAAAGATAACAGGGCTGTTTGCTTGTGCCTGGCGTTGATCTTTCATTAGCTTTAGCCTCTTAGACTTTCTTAGTTTTGAGTGATGCTTTTTTAAATGTCTTAAGTAGTACAGCACGGTGGCACCGCCACCTCACAGCAAGAACGTCCTGGGTTTAATCCCAGGGTGGAGCGACCTGGGTCCTTTTTGTGTGGAGTCTGCACGTTCTTTCTGTGTTTGTGTGGGTTTATTCCGGGTACTCTGGTTTCCTCCCACAGTCCAAAGACATGCCTGTTAGCTCAATTGATTATGCTAAATTGGCATTGACTTGAGTGTGTATATATAACTAATCCTGATATAGACTCATGTGTAGATATAACCTTGCGTGTGTCACTGAGATGACCACTGATGCTGATAGCGACGTTAAGTAAACCAAATAAACAAACAAACAAATGTTTTAAGTAGTATTCATCCTGTCTGTTTTGCAAACAACATGCTCTAAAGAGATCTATGCTGAAGATATGGCCTTGTCCAGAATAAATAGAGCGTGCCTATTTATGTGAATAAGTAGACAACAGCGGGTCTCATAAACAAAGCCATAAATTGTTAAGTGTTCAGAGCTCTTTATTCTACACATATGAAATTAATTTGGAAATAAAATTATTAAAACTACTGTGCTGGTCATTTGTGTTCATACTGCTCCCACGCGCTGCACAAGTGACTGGCACAGAATCGGTTATATGAGATTGGTTTGACCACCATCTACCGGTAGTCAAGCTAAAACCGGACTATTCTGTTCACTAGCCAATCGATAGGTACATCTATTACATTATTTTTGTGATGGTGGTAAAATAAGTTTGAGTCTGTCATGGGTACTGATCTGCAGCATAGCTTGCAAAGTACAGTTTCTTAACCTGATTCTGAAGAAGAGGCTCCTCTTTTTGGGTATTAGTTCCTCCCTTTGTGCTTGCTGGTCTCCACCTTTAAGCTTGTTACCAAGTTGGGGGTTAGATCAAAATGGTGCCCATGAATCAAAAAGGGCTGTGAACCTTGCCAAATTAGCAGCTTTATGGAACCAGGATTGAACCTTTGCAATTAACAACAGGTGTTTATCAAAATAAAAATGCACCTAAAATGTAAATAAGAAAATGTCTCTGACTTAGCTGAAATTGTGTGCCATGACGTGATGATGGATCTCTCTCATTCTTGCTTCGCAGGCCCAGGATAAGAGGAAAGCCTTGGAGGAGACCAAAGCATACACTACCCAGTCTCTGGCCAGTGTAGCCTACCAGATCAATGCCTTAGCCAACAATGTGCTGCAATTGCTCGACATCCAGGCTTCACAGCTTCGCCGCATGGAATCCTCCATTAACCACATCTCACAGGTAACACACAGCACACTTCCTGTTTTTTCTATTTCTAACAGTCTTCCATTGTTTGTGTGGTGCACCACTTAACACTAGTCAGATATTGTGAGCTTCCCTTTGAAAGTGAGACCATGTGTGTTTGTGATCAGGAAGAAAAATAATTATCTGTTTAACTGTTCAAAAGTGACTCAGCAGTGGATAAGAGAAACTACAACCAAGAGCAGATTCATTTTACAATTCTTTTCCTTTTCTCCATCATCAACCAGTATTTCCATTTAATCCCTTTCATATTTACCTGCTGATATAGAAATTAATAATGGCATTTAATTACCCATAAGCTGCGTGGATGGTGTTTCAATTAGATGTGGCAATTTTGCACGACACACAGATTTTTTTTATGTTTTATTATAGTTTAGTTTATAAGCTGCAAGTTGTTATGCAGGAAACAAAATGTATCTACATCTTTAAATATCAACTTAGTGGATGCAGATATCGCCTGATCATTTCTAAATGGGATTAATCGGTCCACCTCTGAAACGACATTTGTGAAGTACACCCTAAACACTGTTTAATTCATTCTGCTAAACGTGACAGTATAGACACTTTCATTTTGAACAACTGCAGAAAATACTGGCTATGTGAAATTAGATCACGATTAAATGAGCCTGTAGATAAGCAATTTGTAATCACTGTTCGTGTGAGGGGTCCATAATAGTTTTGTTTTTAAAAACAATATTGAAATCATTAAAAGAAACCTAACAAAACAATGTTCAGCTCAATATTCCAAGATGATTTTGTTGCATCACTAGTTTTAATTAACTTTGATAAAACTATTAAGATTCAAGTCTATTTATGTAGGCAAATGAAAAGTTTCACAGTTGAGGTCAGGCAAAGGACATAACTCTAAGCAAGCTTCCATTGATCAAAGATCATACTCAATCTTTGATGTGGCCTTGGTGTGTCACCACGAGGATTTGAAGACTACGTAATCTAATAAGGTAACAGGTTCCTTATGAGCTCTATAAGAGCTCTCAATGCATGAAAAGCATTAGATTATGCAGTGTAGCATGCATGCACACATTTGCTTCTGTGAGCAGGGCTTTTAGTTGCATTGTTATCGCAAGGCTTAAAGAGAGAAATAAATCTACATTGTGTCTAAATTCACGGACAAACAAATCATTTAGGAATATTTTTCTCCTGCTGTAATAAAAAGGCTTATAGTGTAGTGTGCTATAAAGACTTTATGCACTTTATCAGCTTGCGATTATGAACTGGAAGAAAGGGGCTTAGTGCACTCTGTCGATAATGAAAAGAGGGCTTATTTAGAGGTTTAACTGAGAGGGATTCTCTTATTTTTGTCGGTTTTCCATGTATGAGAAAAAGCCTTACTGTCCATGCTGTGTATAATGATAGACATGCTACAACCCGAACACAAAACTGACTGTCTGAAATCAGTCCCTGCTGTTTCTTGCATTTAGTTAGTTTCGTTTGCACGGATTGAGAGAGAGGACTCGGTTTTGTACAAATGGAGTAAAATCATGGCTATTGTTTTTCTCCCCGGGAGTGGTCGTCCAACAAAGATCACTCCAATAACAAGGAGTGTAATACTCTACAAGGTCACAATATAGTTTATGATAGGTACAAGACCCTCTCCAACACAATACCAGTTGTAGGAATTGCATATAACTCCGCTTTACAAATACAAAAGGCACGCAGGAAGTGAAGACAAAAAATGTGTATTGTTAAGTATAACCCTAGTGTAATTAAGCTATAATGGACATTTTACTCATCTAACCCACTATCTGAACCAATAACCATATATAACAAACAGCAAACAGGAAAATAACAGATGTAGATTGTGTTGTGAATGGTAATGGACATTCACATTTTCATATATGTTCATATAAGACGCTGCTTATTAGAATTAAAACAGTCAGTCAGATTACAGGCAGAAATTGATGAATTTTGGACTTTTGTGCAATCCATTTCCTGGACAGGGTACATTCGAATAGCGGGGTTATATATAATAGAAAGGGCTTTAAATATAATTAAAAAAAAGGAAAAACAACAACAAAAACCCCTAGATCATACTCATGCATGATGAACGCTTAACAAAGTAATATGTAAAGGCAATATCTAATGTGGTAAGAGCTAATATTAATAAATGCATTCTATTTAATTAACCTAAATATGGTATATACAGTGCATCCGGAAAGTATTCAGAGCGCTTCACTTTTTCCACATTTTGTTACGTTACAACCTTATTCCAAATTGTATTAAATTAATCTCTTTTCTCAAAA
>JAUZSU010016909.1:0-10914 GCA_034780255.1 Parotocinclus maculicauda
GCAATTTGTCAAAAAATGTGCATTGTAGAGGCATTTCCAGTGTACGAAAATCTATCACCAAGTAGTACGCTATCCAAAAGTAGTCTTCTGAAAGCCTTTTTATAGAACAATGGTAGAAACTAAATGTCTAATCAACCACACTTGTAATCTTAAAATATTTGCCTGTCATCTTAATGTTGTTGGGTGCTTAATGTTTTATGTCAATGAGTATATATAGCCGAAACTAGGTGGATACCCCTTGTAGTTGGTCTACTTAATCTTCCTAATTTCAGCCACACACACTGCTTACAGGTTCATAATATGATACATATAGGCATATAATCTCAATAGACAGTTGCAGTAGGATCATTTGTATTGAGCACCTCAGTGACTCTCATTATGACACATTTGTAGAGTTTCACCATACTACTGTCTGGCTGGCATAGAGTTAAGATGAATTGGATGACCAACTGTAAGTCAAAGCATAGGGTCCAATGTCGGTGCCCGACCTCACAGTTATGTTCTAAAATCTAGAGGAAAGCTTTCCAGAAGAGTGAACGCTTGTAGAAGCAAGGAGAGCCTAACATCATACCAATACCCATGTTTTTAGATATAGACTTTGGGTGTACATAAACATTTGGTTATAGAGTGTACATCTAAATCGGAAAGGCAGCATTCTTGCACGTTGTCCTCACTGCACATACTCCACCTCTTAACAGGACATTAATCATTAGAAAAACTCCCAGCAGCAGAAACAAGAACAAGCTGTGTCTCGAGAGCTGGTCCTCCTCCTGCCCTGACATACAGTATTTGGGAGCTGTTTTCCTAACAAACCAGTTCAAAATCATTTAGAATTTGACCTTTAGGGCTTTCCTACAGTAGATATTTTTGGACAATAATATGCAACCCTTTATTGCATTGTGTCCTGTTTACTTTCAATACCTACAGTGTTATGTTTCCATTTGTGCTGTGCTACTTTTACATTATATTGTCTATTTTGTTGATCCAGTCTTGCACTGTAAACAGTCAAACTTCAAATTTTTTCTTATGTATAAAGCGTTATGTACAAAACTGGGCACTCCTGGTAAAAAGACAAAAGTTAAAAGTTTTGTTGATTCTGGTGATTGGGCCATAAATATGGATTGAGACACTGCCCTTAAAAAGCACAACCAGCTGAATGGTTACCACCTCTTTGAGGATGCTATTTGATTAAACCTTTTCAAAACCATCAGAAAGATTCTCACCTGCCTTTTTTCAAATACTGCTGCTCTTGTCCTGTAAATACGCAAAGCTTTAGCAAAGTGGCTAAAGAGTTTTGAAGTAAAAAGAACTTATACTTGGCCACTTAAACCTTATCTGTTAAACCTTATACGTATTACGTATATATAAAATAAATAAAATGAAAATTCTGACGTTATAGACACCAAGGCGTACATTTTTTACTTTTTATTGAAACAGTATGAACATCTAGAGAAAAAAACACTGTAATTAAATAAAATGGCTAATACCAGACAGCAAAGTGAGGACATGGCAAGTCAATTCTAAAGCATAAAAAGGCATCGTTGCAAATGGTTGCAGTGTCTAAAGCCCTAAACAGTTTGTCAGTCAGTGCATGTATTATTATATCCTCTTAAAGCAAGCACAGCACAACTCACACACCCTTTAAATGTGCAGCAAAAAGAACCAGTGAACCTGAGCTTAAGAATAAAAATGTCTGCCAACCAGACCACATTCTGTTGAACTGTTCAGTTTCTGTAAGATTGTGAAGTATTTGAATTAAGCAACTTTTAGGAAATTACTGCAGTATTCATGCTAGTGTATATGCATGAAGATGGTCTGACTTACTACAAAAAAATGGCTGTTAGCAAATAAATTGTCCATTCAAATCAAACAACTGTAGCATCCAGACTAATCATAGTTCCCTGACCCGGATTAAGGCTTTGTATGACACAATTAAAGCTACTGTATTACACATATGAATGAACAAAAAATGCTTTACTACAATGCCAAAAAGTAAAACAAAACAAATCTTTTTGCCATAATTTACAACAGAAAGCAGTCTCTTTAATATTTGTATAGTTTATAAACTGCCATTAGCTTGTTCCGTGTGTTGATTGGATGGCTGTATGAAAGCTGGTGTGTTTTTGCATTGCATGCGTTCAATATGTACAGTATAGTAAAAAAACTTGAAAATTAAGGCTAATTATTTCACCTTGCACTACAAATACAAAATGTTCTCCCCAATATGTTTGTGTATTTTATTATGCAAATCGACAAATCCTCAGACTCTGTGAGATGCAGGTGTCTAGACATTCATATTTTTTTATTTCCTGTCTCAGTCTTTGGCAGTAGGGGAAGGATGTTGGGTAGTCGAGGTTTACAGGGGATGGGCAGAGCATCCATATCAATGGCTCATTGGTAAGGGGAGGACAGGCACCGACCTCAAAGTCTTTGATGGTTAGAGTGCTCCTAGCTTGCTCAGTTAATGACAGGAAATTGCATTAATTCAGTAGTTCAGAAATTCCAGAACAACTTCTTCTCTTCCTGTCAGGTTGCCTTCCTTTTCAGGGGCTGAAAAGCGACAAATTAGATAGAGACACACACTCCATGATGAATATAGCAGCACAATACATATATGTATATATATATATATATATATATAAAACAAAAAAATAGTCACCTATTACTAAAACGTACCTCATAGCATATAGTACCACCACAGATTCTACAAAGTTTCCTATTGACTTTTCCCAAATACACTTAATGATGTTAATGATTTTTGCCAATCATTAACATCTGCTTTGCAAACCCATTTTCCACAGATTAAACGAGAATTTCCCTTCACTGTACCACCTTTTCTCAATCTGAGTATCCCGTTGCAGGTATTTAAAGCCCGATCATTTTCATGCAACGCCATCTGCAGGAGCCTTACCACCAATTTAATCACACAAGGTGACTAACTAGAACAGTTCTAAGATCCCTGGTTCGAAAAATAAACTCTGCCAAACCACTGTTGGGTGCTTAAACCTTAATTGCTTGGAATGTAAGATTATATAATTTGTAAAATGCTATGATGTGATAATGTAACAGACTAATGATAGGTACACTGTAATGTTACAAAGGACAGTCTCCTGCATTTTTTATACTTTAACACAGAAAATTTATTGTTCAGTCATTGTTATAAATGTCACATTCTAAATGCATTTCACAAAAAATAAAAAAGTTGGTATTTTTTTTTGTACTTACGTGTATTGGCCCATTCTCCTGACCACCACGACTATCACAGCAATGATTATGACCACAACGACAAATGCACCAATCACAATGCCAATCACCTGACCTGTGCCCAAAACTACAAAGAGAAAAGTGAAACATTTGTTCATGTTCATGTTTATAAGACTGCATGCATTTCTATGTGGGTTGACAGATGATTCTTTATGGATAGCAAATACAATATAATGATACCAAGACCATATACTAAAACATTTTTTTCAGTAAATAAATGCATCAAATAACTAACAAAATATAGAGGTATGTGTAAGCATATCATTATTCATCTCAAGTTAAAATACATGCCAAATTAGTAATGTATTTGTGTGTGCATGTATGGGATACATGGCAGCGCTATAACACTTGTATTAGTTATTTACTTGTTGGTATTTAAAGTGCTTTATGACCTCTCACTTCAATATATAGGACTGATAAAAATAAACTTCCCAAACTGTGTGTTGTGTTCCTCAGAGTTTTACTAAAAAACACTTCTGGAGACACGTCAGTTAGCAGTGTAAATAAAGTTGCTTACAAGAACATTCCAAAATGAGTCTGCCAGCATTTTATGAAACAAGAGCTTGTATGTTTGGACCCGTTTTTACGTAGACTATTAATGACAATACTGCCTTTATGTATACTCCATCAACTGCATGTTGTTTGTCTTTAACTCTGTACTCACTGCTGGCCACAAAATTTGCCCTCTACAGCTTTGCTGAGAACGGTGATGGCAGAAATGTTTGAGAAGAAATACAGCCTGTGGTAGAATTATTGCATTTCAAAGTCTTACTTTTGTTTATAAAATGCATTTTAAAGCTTTTTAAAGACTATAAAAGGAATATGACAGGATCTTTTCATGTGGGCCAAACACTTCTGAATCGGACCTAACCACGTGTACAGTAACAACTGAAATTAGGAGATGGAGTGGGGACAAGCCTCACTCATGCCATATGATTGGTTTCGGTCTAAGAGATACTAGAGTCATTCGGCTGGATTTGTCACCTATAGCATGATACTACTTCTGTTTCTTCTTTTTTCAGCCGCGCACACTAGCGGATGTCTCAGCAGACCTTCCTGATCTGCAGATCGAATTTGGCATAGGTTTTACACCGGATGCCTTTCCTGATGTAACCCTCCCTATTTAGCCAGCTTGGGATTGTGCTCAGTGGGGCGTGTGCAGTGAACCGTGGCTGGAGTATTTAACTTTGGTAACTGTGGTAAAAAAGTCACAATCACAAACAAAATACTTTTATTTGCTTCTGAGCTGAAGAAGTAAAAAAATGTATGATGTAGTCCACATAATGAAGTGGAAGTGTAAATGAAGTATTAATAGCAATAGTTTTATTCTTGTTAACCTACTGGTTAAAATGCATGGTAAGGTTTGGGGTATATACTGGACATAAATTCTAAATTATTTAACAAACAAAGTTGACTACAGGAGCAGGAGCCATACTTATAAACTACATTTTATACTTATAAAATGTAGTAAAAGTTAAAAATATTTTTTAAAAATTATACCAATATAATAAATTTATTTTAAGCTTGATAAAGTACTTTTACCTTGTTACTGTATAAAACTGCTTATCTATGACTTATGTTAGAACTTGACCTTGAGATTTTTTTACTTTAACTCGGACACTTAAATGTACACTTCTTAGACTTAGACTTAGATAAGAGGTAAGAGTGTGATGACTCATTTTGATCTTGAGAGCTTCTAAATTGGATTGTGGTATTATCAAACATCAGTCTCAAATCCTAAGTGTAAAACTTGCCTTAAGACCAATTAAACGGATGTTTTGTGTTTGTGTGTGTGTGTGTGTGTGTGTGTGTGTGTGTGTGTGTGTGTGTTTGAGAGAAATAGAGAGACCTCCTGAGTCCTCGATTTCCACTTCTCTCTCTGCTTCTGTTTGTTGGCCAGCATCCGTTTCTACTTCTAATTCATCGGTATAGTTTATGGTGTCTACTTCTGTTTCTGGTGTCTCTTTCTCAAGCTCTGTCTTAGGAACTTGAGAGGATGTACCCGTGACTGCAGTCTCTGTCACTGTTACTTCAGTGTTTACAAATGGAGATTCTGTAAGCACTACAGACTCTTCTGTTTTCTGCACAGGAAGCTCGGTATTGACTGATGATGCCTCTGTTTCCTCAACTGGAGGCACAGTGTTAGCTGATGGTCTCTCTGTTTGCACTTCAGTATTAGATTCTGGTATTTCTGCTGGTGTATCGCTATTAACCACTGACTCTGTTGCCTGCACAGTAGCTTCAGTAGCAGGTGTTGCTTCCTGTTGGTCAGGCAGTGTTGTGTCTTCAGTGTTCAGGGTAACCGCTGTGGGCACTGCCAAAGTACATAACAGAAAGAAAGCAAAAGGAGTCACTTCACTTTTCTTGGCTTGAAAAACAGACTTAGACAGTTTATAGAGTACAGGATGGCTGTACAGCTTTTATTCATCCGTCATGTCTCTCAAATGCATACACACATTTTTACATTTGCAAACTGAGTCAATATTTTTCGACACAAGTCGAGTACTTCAAATCACCATTTAAGCTTAGAACCTTCTCACACATTCTCTCCATACCACCAAGATGTCTTCTTCCCAACTCTGACTACAACACATCCTGCCTACGTCATTCCAAATGTGTCACATCACACGCTCTGTGTGGAGCAGGAAAGGAGTTTCTTGGGAGGAAATGACGAAGGAAATCTCTCCTCATCTGGGAAATTTCCCTTAAACCAAATGGGCATTTGGATAGAATTCTTCTTTTTCAGCATTCTAAATTAGTTCTGCTCTTAGAGCAGCACCAAACCAGCTGGAGCCCTTGTGTGTAAGGGAGTTGCCCTTTACAGTAACTTCCTTAAATACAGGTCACCGGAGTCCTACATGCAATGCTGCCATTAAGTATCCTCTATAATGTTTTAAACATGTATACTCTTAAAACCAACATACCGTACATGGCCACAACTATGTTGACACCGAACATCACTTCCATGTGTGTGCCTATTGTAAGCCTCATTTCGAATGTACGGACAATAAAAAGGACTTGCTCTGTGGGAAAAGGCAGCTGCTAGGAACTGCCTTAAGGGTTCAAATCTCTGGTGGGGATTGCAACACGAAGGCCACCCAGTGCAATTACGGAGCACTGTGATGGACCAGTGCCCTGTCTATGCCCAGTAAATTCCAGGTTTGGGCTCCAGACCCTCTCTTGTGATCGTAACCATGGTAAACAGTGGTAAAATGAGATGCCAGCTGTAAAGCTTTTTGATTCAGTTAGCTTCAAGAGCTTTTGTAGGGTTGTGTATCCATATTATAACATATATTGTAATGTATAATGGCATTTAAGCTGTTACTTTGATTTAGAAAAAGAGTCCATGGTATTTCTCTTTGGATATAAGCTATGGATGCCATATGTCAGACCAATTCAATTTAGAATTTAATTAGTAAAATCTATAACACCCAGTACATAAAATGCATGTTCTACAGCCCTACTAAATTAAAATTACTGTTCCCCACAATTTACATATGAATATGTTTTTGGCAACCATCCATCAGTGTACACTAGTCTAAAATAATATAATATATGCTTTCATCTTGTAAGCTTATCCAATATTTAAGTGAATGTAGAATATAAGCAAATGTAGTCAAGTAAGGTTACAAAGCACATCACTACTTTGCACTAAATTGACAGTGTGTTTCAAGGTTGAAAAAGATGAATATTTTAGAGTGTGACTGTGGGATGTAATTATAGATAATTTTCAGTGAATATACCATTTTAGCCTCAGGAAACTGAACACTAGAACATCTAAAGATTTAGGCTCTGTTGCCTCATATATTTTCTTTCCTCTGTTAACTGAGGAGTCCAGCATTGTTCTGGCAAGGGTATGTGCGCTATATTTATTACTGCTGGCCATGCGTGCTTCCCGGCATGTAGACAAAACCGCCATTAGCAACAGGCTGGTACAAAA
The DNA here is from genome assembly GCA_034780255.1 of Parotocinclus maculicauda. Taxonomy (NCBI): domain Eukaryota; kingdom Metazoa; phylum Chordata; class Actinopteri; order Siluriformes; family Loricariidae; genus Parotocinclus; species Parotocinclus maculicauda. The sequence goes on from JAUZSU010016909.1 coordinate 7,205, forward strand.
AACCACACCGACATACATGGTAGGAGGTGATCCAGCAGAAAGAAACTTCATGTCCTGTTTGCTGTGTGTATTGTATGTAAGTGCTTATGTATGTGTGAGAAAATCATAATGTTGAGAGGGTCATGCCTAACAGGCAGTGATAACAATCATCTCATTATGTCCTGGAGTCAACCAATTAGCCCTTAAGTGCAGTTTCCTTCCCCTGCAACAACTTCTACACACACACATGCACGCACACGCACTGGTAAAATTTCATGTTTTGATTTTCTGTAGGGTAACACACACCACAGGGAACAAACATACATAACATTACAGTATTCTATACATTTTATCGAATTCTATACAGTTATTTTTATGTTAAATTGGGAGGAGTGGTTTCAAAGCTCAGACAACAGCTTCACAACATCTCACAGCATGAAAACATGCATATGATGGATGATAGCACAAAGCAAAACGCTCACACCATTGCTATGGACCTCAAGTACAGTTGGGCAAGTAGTTGAGTAGTTTGACACCGATTGATAATGCTTGCCTAAACATGATTTTGCACATGCTGCAATTTCACCACGAAAGTCAACATCTGGAGTTGTTGGCATCATAACGCCTAGACACAGTGTTAGTGCTGTGATCTGATGAAACATAGAACAAATTCTTTTGCTACACTATTGACTGGAACAGCTTGATAACTGTGAAACGTCTTGCAGCCAGTGGAACTGGAAAATTATGTGGATAGATGAAAGAATAGATTGAACTAAATCTCAACCACTAATACAACCGAACATGGTATGTGATGTGTATTCTGTACTCAAAGCGGACCCACTTCAGACCCACTTTACTAGGACACATGCCCCAGTAAAATGTTGTTGTACCCCACTAAAATTACTGTGGTAAATTCACTACAGGCACTAGATTTCCCATAATGCCCCAGCATCTTTCAATCAGAACCAGTTTCTTTCAGTTTTAACATGGAGTAATAGACAATATCAACTAATATTTAAAAGAAAGTCAGATATGCTGCAGGAAAGGTAACAATAGGTCATAGCTGTATGTTTTGCCCACTTATAACCAAGTATAAGACCAATAAAGCAAAAGCATTATTAAAACTTGTAAAACGATCAGTTTTGTTGGTTCAAAATTAATGCAATAAATAAAAATTACTTAGTGTTAATGTGGTCTTCATTTCTTATCTACGGCAGAGGAACATCCACAGTAGTGTTAATTCATTGTCAGTGTTTAATAGGTATAATTTATGCCCAGTTGTGCTCTTAAGACTGACAAGTAGAGGGGTACAGCAGTTCCCCCCTAATTCTGTGTATGCCCCAGTATAACAAGTAGTATAGAAACAGCCCAATTCAGACATTATATTTAAGATACTACTCTTGGGTGGATTTCCCAAAACATTGCAGCACAATGATCATTCTTAAATTGCATTGTTAAAAGCATTTAAGCTCACATTAAATGCAAGAATGTGCAGAATACAGCGGTTTAAATTCTAACCTTTAATTTTGTAATAAAGTAGCTACCTATCTATCCATATACACACACTGCTTAAATAAATATGGGGATATTTCAAAATGAATATGAAGAGGATCCCAGAAGAACTGCTGGACTATCTGATCTGTTTATGCCCCATCAGTCAGTGTGTTTTGACAGTCTTGGGTGACCATGACTGAACAGTCACTGGGTGGCACTCACATCCAGTTTGACATTCTGTTCACCGTAACAAATATGTAACTTATATATGGACACAGTCACAATAGTGTCCGATAGTTTGCATCTCATTTGCGTAATTAAACAACTTTCTTTGACTTTTCATTTGCTTTACTAATGATCTTGTTTAATGAAATAAAATCAAACGCTAATTTTTTTCTTTATATTCATTTTGAAATATCCTCTAATGTTTGTGAGCAGTGTATTTATACAGCCACCTGTTTATCTGACTGTACTCACATACTTCTTGTTGCTTAACTTTCACTTTAAACGGCATTCTTCGCATCCATTTTGTGTCCGTTTAGTTGAAATTTAGTGCGCATGTACATGGAAATTTATCAGACTGTTAAATGTGAATGTAAACAGTTCAGTCAGACTCAGCAAGCAGGATGAATTCATACGGAATGACAAAAATCATTCAGCATGAGCAAGTCTGACCATACACCCCTGAGCTAACTTATAAACAAGGCATTTCCATCATGGGACTGAATAGAAGTTTGTAGAGCAAGTTGTGAGTGAAAGAAGATATTGCTCTGGCCTTCTTTGTTATTATATTCTTTAATATAATTGTTGATGATGGACCATCTCAGAGCTGGTTGGTTTTTTTCTGGTACTTTTCTGAAATGTCTAGGGAGAAAATTAGTGGGAAATTTACTGGTGTAGCCAAAGTTATGGGCGGCAACAGTCCATCTCTATTGCCTGAAATCAACTTTATTCGGCTTTCCTTCAGGAAAGTACTCTTTAAATGTGCTATATAATTAAAATGTACTTTATCTCTCTCTCTCACACACACACACACCCTCAAATACTCGGTTAGTTGGGCCCTAGGCGTGGCTGTGTGGCAGTGAGACATGTAGCAGTACTGGTGGTTAGAAGACGGCACAGAGATGGTGTGGCTTTGGTAGAACACATAAGGCAGGCAAGATGTACAATGCCAGGGTTGTGTAATGCTGTTCATAAAGTATAGGATTCCTGTGATGGCCTCAAGCCATAGGATATCATTTGGCATTGGCTGTATCGGTTTGTGTGATTGAAAATCAGCATAGTCTACGTACTAATGAGTAACTATGACCAAGCCTGGCTATGACCAAATTTCCCTTAAGCTAGGGGGAAAAAAAGTACCATAAAAGGAAAAATAAAGACTGTAAAAAGGGGAGGGTTAGAGAAAGTGGGCATAAAAGAGTGAGAGTGAGAGAGAGAAAGAGAGAGAGAGAGAGAGAGACTGAGACTGCCCTTTACATCCATCACTATCACAATTAGCTGCCACTGCAAATTGTGTGGTGCCACTGGTGGGGGGAAGTTAAGTTTTTTTTCCTCTTAATCAGAGTGGAGTATATCTGAGGGAGTGTGAAACTGGAATGTTTTTTTTTCTGCCAGGGAGGCACAAAGACTCTCATAAAATTTTACATCCTCCCTTTTAAACACACACAGCCTTGAACCTCCTGGTGCAGGCGGCAAAACAGCGAGAAAAGCATTCTTATCTGGACCCTTTTGTGCATCTTAATAGGAAGATACTGAATAACAATGATGAGATTCTGAATATCATCACAACTTTCTAAACTCTGCAAGCTTAAAGATATATATGCACAGGCATCACACATTCCAATCAATTGTATATTCATGGAATATATATATATATATTCTTTCTTTCAACTTAAAGGCGTCTGCTAAATGGCATAAAGCAGAAATAAAACAGAAGAAGTGTAACAGTAGAAAATACAAGAGAAAGAAGGAAAGTAGAAAGAGAGAAACGGCCATTCTGTCTAGACAGAAGTTTTTTTTAATTACTATGACAGACATTCTGACACACTCCCTCTTTCTTTCTTTTTCTTTCTCTCTCTCGCCCTTTCTCTCTCTCTCTCTTGCTCTCTCTCTCTCTCTCTCTCTCTCTCACACACACACACACACACACACACACACACACACACACACACACCCACACACACACACACACACAAGCTTAAGCTATAAACCATCTTCTTCAGCTAGGCTACACGAGC
>JAUZSU010016930.1:0-10911 GCA_034780255.1 Parotocinclus maculicauda
TTTATATATAAAAAAACAAAAAAAAACACACACACACACACACACACACACACACACACACACACACACACACACACACACACACAAACACACACACTTTCTTTCTATGTGGCTTTCCTCTCACACAGTTCAACTGGTGTCTCTAAAAAGCCCTAGTTTGTGAGTGCACCATGTGATGGACTGGCTCATTGTCTAAGGTTGGTTCCTGTGCTGCCGGATACACTCGCTACACTTCCCAGGACTCTAAGTGAACATAGAAAATAAATGCATTAAACTTTGGATTAATGCTTAATAATGCTTATTAAGTTAGAGGTTAATATAGATGGTTAATAAAAATAATCATTTTATAAAACTTCATACACATATGGTTGACTGTACATCCATGAAACAACAGATTTTCAGGTCAATATCAGCCATAATACAGATATTTTCAATTGGATTTGTGCATATTAATTGAGATAAACTGTCAATAATTAAACACACAGGTTTAAGATGAGTAAGGATGATTTAAATCTTTAGTCTTCTCCATTTTCAGATTGCACTCATGAATATTCAACCCAATTAATGTTACATACAGCTTAACACCTGACAAACGCAAATGTCAGAACCAATTGGGCTTCATGAATAAAATGTGTAGTTTTTATATCAATATAAAGTTTAACTGTGCACATTATGCAATTCTGTCAGGTACATTAGCACCCATGTATTGAATGAACACGCAGGCATCTTGCTCAGTGATATGGAGCACTGTCTCCCCCTGTCTGCTGCAGGCTCGGGTCTGTCATACAGCTAGAGGGGAGAATTTTATTAATGTCAGCTGCTAAACATTTTAAGCAGTTTTTAAAAGAGAATAAGATTAAATATTTCAGCAAGTATTTAAAATAAGAACTGGAACTGGTTTACCTGCACTGCATAGCTCAATACTATTTTAAATAAGCGGGATCAGCTTTAGAATGTGTGTAGTCACCCCAAACAATTTCCTGTGTCGTCCTGTTCTGTGAAAAGAACACTTCTGACTTGTGTTTAATGGATGTTTAAGGGCCTGCAAACATTTATACAAAACACATTTTGGCAGAATGCAACATTAACATGCTTATAATTTCAGAAATTCTTAGAAGTAATTTAAGTGGGAATATTGGCATTCTGAGCTAAACGACATATCTGCCCTTAACACACATAGAATAATCTGAAACAGAAACCCAGTTACATGAATATGATTTGACTTAGTTGCAGCTTTAAGGTTAGTTTGTTTATTCATTTATTTAATGCTGCTCTCTCAGCATCATAACAATTGAATGACAGACACAAGGTTACCTCAGCAGTCAAGGTTATATCAAAACTAGTCTCTCATATACACATTCAGATCAGGGCCAATTTAGTGTAATCAATTAACCTAATGCATGCATGGAAACCAGAGAACCCAGAGTATAGCCATTTAGACACAAGAAGGACATGCAAACTCTACACAGACAAGACTCTGCTCCTCTCTGGGATTGAACCCAATACCTTCTTTAAGGCTAGTTAAAACTACAGCTTTGTCATGTCTGTTCAATTCCAAAACCTGATTGTTACAGTGTAACTGCAGTCATATTTAAATACGACATAGACGTTTCTATTAGATTATATTCTCTTTTATTGATGTTTAGCACAAACCTATCTTTTTAAACACATGAACATTTGTAAATGTTGGGGTTATGTTGAAAATAGTGGGACTATTACTTGGAAAAAAAAGAAAATTGAGCAGTTACCATTTTCCAGACCAGCGAAGAGGTTTTTTGATAATCTCCTTAATAGACATTTTACTGAATTACTGAAAATGCAATAAATATACTGCTCACAAAAATTAGGGGATACTTTATTGAGTTTTTCCTCATGAGCAGTGTACTATATATTATATGGTGCTGGGACTCAACCTACTAGTTGATTGTTCACTATCAGGAAGTTTACAATCATTTTCTGCTGTAGCAACTAAAAGAGGGGGAATTCATTTAAGTTGCATAAGAATGTCTGTCCACACGCTCAATCCTCGAACCTCAAAGTCCCCATCAGACTGTTTAAGCAACGTCAGCTCTTTCACTGTGTCCTCATTTAGTGGTGCACCCGAACTCCACAAGGACTTAATCCGGTCCATCAGGGTGGGAAACGACACAACACTGTCACTCTGCTGAACCCATAATCCACTGTTCACATCATAGTCCAACAAGGATGCCCATTTTTTCAAAACACTCCAATATGTAATCCTAAATTTGGGGTATTGTTTGGAAAGTATTGTGCATACATCAGGAGGTAGAGACTGACACATGCTTTGAAGCAGGTCATGATGCCTTTGTAACCAGTCTAAGAGGAAATCTGGAGCGCTGTTCTCTTCGGTCAGGCTATCTGCAGACAAAAGAGCAGATGCCAAAAGGTCAGAGAAGCTGTTCATCCTTACAGTGTCCCGAAGGACAAAATCCAGCAGAGTTTCAGCAGAAGCTTCGTTGCCTGGATGAGACTGTATGGCACTGAGGCGCTGCAAAAGCATCATTCCATGGACTTGTGTGTGAAGAGAGAAACCGAAACCAGAACCATTCAAAGAGAGCTCATTGAACAGTGTACAAGCTGATCTGCACGCGATTAGCTCGATGAGGTCTGGAACTATTCGATCCCCATTATCAGATGCTTCAAACTTGTTCAGAAGTGACCTGATGAGCGAGTGTGGTACTGCGGAATTCTTCAACAGACCAAGAAGCAGTATGTGACGGCACTGAGCTAGCTCATGCACAGTCACGCGGTTATAACAAGGCAACGTGAGCTCCAGGAGCTCGTTAGTCTCACACAGACGCTTCTCTAAAGCTGCTCGTAGTGTCGGGTTCGTGTGGAAGCGAGAGTACAGATGTTCGCAGTACTGAGCCCATTGAAAAGCCCGGTCCACCGTCGCCATGTTCCACTCCTTCACGTAGTCCGTGTGTGAAACCGCAAGCAGCTGCACAGTGCTCTCCAAGTTTTTCAACACAGCTTCCATGTAGAACCTCGTCTATATATACACATACACGCTTCTAATTCACCTTACCATGCACGTTCAGCTACTTTCATAACTCGAAACACTGAAGGAACAAGCTCAATATCCATCCGATCAAAAACTAGCGTAAAGATCTCCCGCCGGGTAAACAAATCGTGACGTAATATGCGACGTCGCACGCGCTTTAGCCACTGTCGAGCTGCTTTTCAAAATCAAAGATTTGAATCAACTGTAATATAATAAACAATTTTGATAACAAAAAGAAATGTACATTTGATAAGCGAGTGATAAACATTACCATTAACGTTAAATTAGGGACCATATTTAACAATTAAGCAGTCCCCCTAACGTGAATATGTGAACTTAACTTTACATTCACAACATTAGGCCCTGCTACACAAATTTGAAAGTCACAAGCAAATCTCAAGTAACTGTGGTATTATTCAAGTAACTTAAGTCCCTGCTGTAAGTTGCTAAATTTTATTTTTAACATTAACAAATGCTTTTAATCAAACAAATCTGTCACACTCATCATGCCATATACACAGTGTAGTCCATATGGAATTAGACAATTTTTGAACTTAGTATTATCTAGCCAAAAAGTTTGCTTAAAAGTCCACAAACTCTACATATCAATGTATTATTTTTACTAATTTCACCAACAACCTTATTCTTGAATCTAACATTCACTTTTCTGTGACAGTGACGTCTATGCTGCGAGATTCTCTGCACTTATCTCTGCTGGTTTCCTGCATTCTGATAGGTTGCCAGGTTTGTGTATGCTGAAATTAAAATCGCCTAATCTTGTTTCTACAAAAAAACCTCCTACCTAAAAAAGCAAATATTTAAGTCATTTTGAGCTGTCTGTCTTATATGTATCTTGTCTAGTCTTAAGTCATGAATATCAAGTTAAAGTCAAGTCAGTGTTCAATTTGAATTTGCAATTTTAGTCAAGTGAGTCAAGTCTACACCCTACTATACAGAACTATATTTCAAATGACAAGAAAAAGCAACTGTTGTGAAGATTGATGAAAAATGTAAAACTTAAATAACAGGGTTAAAGAGGTGACAAATGGTCTGGTCCCTTCTAAAGGAAATATAGCCAGTTTTAATGGAAGGCTCAAATTAAGCAAGGTTTGGATGCTGCCATGACTTTCTATCTGATAACATTGTTAGAAATGGTACTCTGAGGGATAGATACACCCTGTGAAATCTTTTTGTATCCTTCTCCTAACGTGTCCCCTTTCACATATATTTTAGCAGGATATTTGAAGATGTTTTCATTCCAGAACCCTCTTGAAAGCAACTTTTCACCCAGTATGTATTCTCTGTTGTATGTGCCCTAAGATGGATTGGTGCTCTGTATAGGTTTTTTTCTGCCTTATGCCCTGTCCTGTGACCCTAACCAGGAAAAAAAACGATAAGGAATAAATTAATGAATAATCCAAGTCAGTTCAGTTGATGTCAGAGGCACCATCAAACCCACTTTTCTTTCCAAATGCTTTCAGTCAGAGCCAGTTGGTTTTTTTTTTGCATGAACTGATAGACCCATCAAACTGTTAAACAATGTCAGTTCTTTCAATGTCAGCTCACACACACTAGCTCCTAGCCTAAGTCAGTGCTCGCTAACTGCTTGCCTGAGCCAACGCTCACTAGCTCCTCATCTGAGCCCACACATGCTCGCTCCTCGCCCGAGCCCACGCTCGCTATCTCCTTGCCCTCACTTGCTGGATGCCACCTAAATCATCGCTCACTGACTCACTTCGGTGCCACTGCTTGCTAGCTGTAAGCCAGCTACTACCAGGCCGAGCCACAAGGATGCACCCAAGATGACAGTCCCAGTGCCCAATGCTGTGAAAGTTTCAGTGCCCGTCACGACGGCTGCGACAGTGTTTCAGCTCGAGAACCTGGTGATGTCACTTCAAAACCGGGTGTCTTGGTTCAGAAACAGATGCTGAAGGAATCTGCATCATCTGAAGAACACCCCAGCCATCTTCCAGTCATTCAGCCCTGCTGCTGGAGAACTTTGTGCCAAGGAATTACACTAAAACCATCCAGACAAGCCTGCTGCGCAACCCTGATGCCGCCCCAGACAGCGTACAGCTCCTGGAGGTAGCTCATCAAGGGTGGCCTCTGTCAAGTCCAACGCACCAGCTCAGAATTCACTCACACAACCATACAAAGACGTATCTAGGTACACACAAATTCTGGTTTCATAGTATTGATTTAAGATCAAGTTCGCAAGCTTGATTTTGATTTTGGTTTTCGATTGCTTTTCTCTGTTTTCCTGGACTTTCGGTTAAGAGATTCCATGCAGATTTTGTTCTGTTTAACTAGATTGAATAAATACCTAGTTTCCTACACCTGCTTAGTGTGTGCATTTCCACACCAGACGTAACATGTAATATTTTCTTAACATTATTGACTTGCTGTTATTTCGCTTACAACCCTTACAATGCTGGAATGTTTTCACACACAAGTTTAGCCAGTTCGGGAATTTTGATTGGTCGTTTTGCTTAATTCTCTATTTAACCAACATCTGGGGAGTTAATCCACCATTTGGATTTAATTCCCCTTTGGAATGTAAGAACAACAAAGCAGTTGTGCTAACGTAGGAGCTTGAATCTATGGTCTGCTGGAAAAATATATACTTTATTTTATAATTTTTATTTCATGTCTCCAAAATAAATAGGAGTCGTTTAATTAAAGCATATAAATATCATATATAATATGAAAAAGGGAAGGTATGGCAAGCCTAAGCTGTTATTAACTGTATAACTTGTATAACACTTATACCTGTGTAACTACATATATAACTGTATATCTGTAATCACTGTTTTCTGACAGAATAAGGTAGCTAGAATTATAGATATTTCTGGCTATTAAAAGCATTATTTATTTATTAGCTAACATATTACTTTTTTGTTATGTAATAAAATAATCTGGCTTTTTACAGCTGAGGTTGTAGTAAGAGTAACAATTAAAACAAGGCAGTCGTGCACACAAACACAGACACAGACTACATACATACTAATACACTACACATAATACATACTAAAACAGCAGTGATTATGTGTTACAAAAATGACGAAATTATACATTGTGCAGTTGAAGTTGCAGTTGCAATTTCAATTGCAATTCAAATACAATTCAGTTATTCAGATTGAATAGCAATAGCTATACAAAGGAAGATTTTAATTAGTCAAGGTAGCTCTTTCATACCTTAAGGCCTGAGGCTTTCAACTGCTTGGACTAACTTTGTAGGAGATTAGTTGTTAATCAAGTCAAGTCAAATTTATTTATAAAATACTTTATACAAAGAACCCTTCTCTCAAAGCAGCAATACTAATATCTAGCTTTTTAATATCTAGATACACTACACCACATTGAGCAAGCCTAGGGTAACAGTGGTAAGGAAAACATTTTTCTAAATGTCTTAAGCATTAAATCTTGGGCGGACCATCAAATGGCTGCCTTATTCTTTGTGTAGTTTAAGTTTATCAGCCAGTTTGTTTGGTTTATCCATATTTTCCATGGTAGACAATAACACACTGCTCACAAAAATCATAAAAAAATCTGCTCACATTTAATTCTTATTCATGCTTAACTTTCATTTACATTCATATTTGTCACAAATGTCTCTCCTAAATTCCTTAGGAAAAATAAAATAATACATAACTATGTTTGGGATTAAAGTTGCTGCAATCTAGCCAGGATATCTGGAACTACTGTTTCCAGCAACTGGCTCTTACCCTCTGAGTCATATGAGCTGCTTTTATGTAACTCTAAGCTTTAAAAGGTATACAAATGTTAACTAGTTAGTGTAATGTTAGTTGCATGATGATTGAAGATAAAACAGTTAATATACAGTTACTGTATGTACCTATGGTAAGTGTGAAATGTGAACAAGTACAGTAATGGGCATCTATTCAAAAGTCTAAATAGATTTTTTTCTTTTTACGTTTATTCCTGGTCAGGATCACACTGGTTCTGGACCTTAAGGCACCGCCTCCACTACTGTGTTTATTTGGAGGGATATGGTCCACTGGAGAGATGCTGGGTCATGGCCCATGACATTCTGTCCACAGACTGCTCATTTTTTTAGCTTCAGGGATACCAGCACTTAGTCTTACATGCATCATCAGCTTCAGCACTCTTTTACCAAAGCCTTGAGCACTGTACAGCTGTTGTCTACATTTTGTTGACCAGACCATGCATAGGCTTTTTTAATGTGGGAATATATACTTGTATTTGTGTATGTATGTGCAACAATGTTTGCTCTGTAAAATTAATGCTCTGTAATATCCAGTAAATAAAGTTATAAACACAAAACTGGAAAAGTACTACAAAATCCAAAACTAGTAAGTAAAATAATACTTTTTTTATTTTAGATTTTGTTTACACTGAGACCAATACTTTGAAACACCTACTCAAAGACCAGAGAGGGACAATAAGTGCTGACATCAAAGACTTTCCTTCATGCCATCTGACCAAAATCTCACTGAGAATTTATAGGGACTTTTGAAGACAGAGCAAGTCAAGCTCTTTGGGATACAGTACTGTAAATTCAATATGCCATAATATAGATGATAAGATTTGGCACAAACTCGTGGACGTTCATGAGCTATTGCTGGGTGAAACTGAAACAATGTATGCTTATGAAATCAAAGCAGCATGTTGGGTTGAACACATATACAGAAATTACACAATGTCATCAAAATGTGTAATAGGGGCGCTATGCTGTGAAGTGAGAGCAAGAGCAAACGGGATTCACGGCAGCCTCAACGCGGCGATACAGCTCTGAACACAAACAAGTAATTATTCTAATTAAACCAACACTCTGGAGCATAACAAAGACGAACTGGACAGCCTATTTGGGTTCATTGACGAGTGCTACACAAGAGTCATCATGGGGAAACCAGATAAAACCCCAACTTCTTCAAACGCTAAAACAGCGACGCCATCAACCAAAAGGAGCCGACCGGAAGATTCGCCGGAGCAAGCTTCTTTCAAAGATAACAACATGATGGACATTTTGGAGTCCATCAATACTAAGCTGTCCAGCTTGGATACCCGCCTAGCCGTAGTTGAGATTCTACACAAAGAATTTCAAGCTTTACGGGAATCTTTGGAGTACAGCCAGCTGCAAGTGGAAACTCTCGCAGCAGAAAACGTTATTCTCAGAGAGTCGGTGAATTCCCTATCTTTGGGAATGAATCAGCTCACTGAGGATAACCGAAAAATAAAAGAGTCACTTATTGAGCTCCAAGCCCGCAGCATGAGAGATAATCTCGTGTTTGCGGGCATTCCGGAAAAATCGGAGGAAGATCCAGAAGCTACGGTAAGGGCTTTTATTCATACTAGCCTAAAACTTTCTGAAGAAACGGCTAATAATATTACCTTCCACCGAGTGCATCGTTTGGGAGGGAAACGACAAGATGCACGAAGACCCAGACCGATTGTGGCTAAGTTTGAACACTACAAGCAGAAGGAATTGGTTAAAAGTTGCGGGCGGCAGCTGAAAGATACAGATTTCAGCGTTAATGACCAATTCCCCAAAGAGATCCTGGAGCGACGCAGAGCTCTGTTTCCTATCAGGAGATCTTTTATTCAGAAAGGTTCTCGGGCTGTGATCGCGGTGGATAAACTTTATGTAAACGGGCAGCTTTATCGTGATCCGGGTACAACACCATGGCTCTACTGACCGGTAACGGTAAGGTGAAGGATTACATGTGTATTTCTGTGTAATAATAATTGATTATTCCGTCTTATAATATTTAATGCCATATTAATCAGCATAGTGCCGTGATCCCTTAGCTAGTGGTGTTTTTGAATGGTCATCTTTGTCTTCTGTTTACTCTTTTTCTGTTTCTGTAGTTTTGTCACACTAAGATCACTTTCTCACCTCGTTTCTTTGGTCACACTCAACACTCAACAGAATTCATACCTCAAAAATAATGCTGCAATCATCAATTCACAATGCATACACACACGCACACAGACAGTCAGAACATATAAACATAGTTTAGTAAACACACACACACACATATACAGTATAGTGAACACACACTAACTCACCAGTTAGTTAAAACATGAACACACTTAGGTTTGTCTCATGGAATGCACATGGGGCTGGTTCTGGTAAAAAGAGACTCAAGATTTTTAATCGGTTAAAAGACTTAAAAGCAGATGTAGTTTTATTACAGGAGACTCATGTGTCTAAATTATCTGAGCACACTCTCTCATCTCCACAGTTTCCTCATGTATATTCAGCTAGCTTTAATTCAAAGCAGAGAGGAGTAGCTATATTAATTAACAAAAACCTAAACTTTAACATTAGTAACACCACAATAGATCCAGAAGGTAGATTTGTAATACTTAATTTAACTATGCAGAATATAGATCTCTGCATTTCTAGTATATATGGACCAAATGTTGATGACCCCTCCTTCTTTCATACCTTTTTCACATCACTCTCTGAGCACTCTAACACCACACTTGTAATAGGAGGAGATTTCAACTTGGTCTTAGACCCAGATTCAGACAGGCTAAGCACCGCAGCGAGTCAGAGGATCTGGCAGTCTGCAGACATTCTTAAACAGTACATGAAGGATTTTGGTCTTTGTGATGCATGGCGTTCACATCACCCCACTATGAAAGATTACACCTTTCACTCTTCAGCTCACAAATCTTACTCACGCATAGATTACTTTTTAGTTAGCGGCTCTATGATGGCAGACATCACAGAGTCCCAGATTTATCCGATTACAATCAGCGATCACGCACCGATAAGTATAAATCTAACACAGAAGAGAGTTACGACACCAACTAGGAACTGGAGATTTAATACATCATTACTTAAAGAACAAGATTTCATTAACTATTTTAAAAAGGAATGGATAGTGTATTTAGAAAACAATGACTTTCCAGAAATATCACCATGTGTGCTTTGGGATGCAGGGAAGGCAGTTATGCGGGGCAAAATAATCTCTTACTGCTCGCATAAGAAGAAAAAAGAAAAAACGCAGATATCAGAATTAGAACAAAAAATAAAATCCCTACAGGCTGCTTATGCTGCCTCACCAGACGAACATATAAATAATAACCTGAGGAAATTAAAACTAGAATTGAATGAAATAACTGATAAAAACACACAATTTATGTTGCAGAGACTACGTTTAGATAATTTTGAACACGGGAACAAATCGGGCAAATTTTTGGCTAATCAGTTAAAACTTAATAAAGAAAAAACAACTATATATTCAATTAAAGACTCGACTGGCAATATTACTCATGACCCACAACAAATCAATGAAGCTTTTAAAAATTTTTACGAAAACTTATATTCATCACAGGTTAACCCATCTGAGGCTGAAATAGAAGAATTTCTCAATAATATAAATTTACCTAAATTAAATGAAGAACAGATTACAGCTTTGGATTCACCTCTATCAAAGTCTGAATTCCAGAAAGCAATACAACATCTACCAAATAATAAAGCCCCAGGCCCAGATGGTTTCCCATCAGAATTTTATAAAGAGTTTTGGTCATTGCTAGAACCCACATTTCTAAGAATGGTGACTGAGAGTCAGAACAATCACACACTATCCGCGAATATGAACTCTGCTAACATTAGTGTACTTCTTAAACCAGATAAAGATCCCACACTCCCATCTAGCTACCGTCCAATTTCCCTTATTAATGTAGACCTTAAAATAATTTGCAAAGTTCTTGCCAGAAGATTAGAAAACATCACTCCATATATAATACACCCAGACCAAACAGGTTTCATCAAAGGTCGACATTCAGCCAATAATACACGAAGATTAATAAATATAATAGATTACTCTACCATTAATAAATTAGAAGCCACAGTGATTTCTTTAGATGCAGAGAAAGCATTTGATCGAGTA
>JAUZSU010016941.1:0-10911 GCA_034780255.1 Parotocinclus maculicauda
CTTGTAACATAGGGCATGTTCGTTTAATCGGACCAGCCGGTTATTAGGACCAAAACGATCGCATCCCGATGTGGTCCCATTAACCGGAATCAACTGTATTCTTTTAGTTGCAAGTAGTTGAAGCTACAATTAATTAGCAGGCATTGATTCAACTGCATTGATATATGATTCTAGTTTAGAACAGGTACAGTTTTCAGATGATGTTTTGGATAGCATGAATACAACCATAAACAATGGTGTCATTTTCTCTCATTACATTCCAGAAAGTTCATCTATTGCCAGCCACCAGGACATCCCATTTGCCTTGTCCTTTTCATGCTGACATTCTTTGCAGCCTAAAGTTTCCAATTCTACTTTGATCCCAGTTATATCACTACTCCCTCCCGTCCACTCTTTTTTTTTCAATCAGTGAAAAATTGCCATTCATTTGGCCCAAGAGAGCCATATTAGCACTAATTGAGAATGTGCTGTACAGCATAAAAGAGGACTCACTTGTTACTCACAGATGAAGAGGCAGAAACAGAATCACACAGACTAAAGGACAAAAAACAAGAAGAATAGAAATTTTGGAGATCAAGCTTGTAGCTGTGTGATGAAAAGCAACAGGGACTGTTCTGGGTACAAGAAAGGATTTGGGTAAAGCAACAGTGTGTCATTTTGACCTAGCGGATATCATGGGAATGTGAGAGGAAACAAGTGGTGCAATGGTTGGTGCTGTCAGCCTGTCCAACCTGATGTGGAGTTTGCATGTTTTCCTTGTTCCTGCATGGACTTTCTATAGGTCCTCTGGTTTCTTGGCACATTCCAAAATCACGTTTTAGGTCGGTTAGTTTTACTAAAATGCCCCCGTGTGTCTGCCCTGCAATGAATCTCCAGGTTTGGTTGCCACCTTGCACCCTGTGCTGGCTGCCTGAGACCTTGAATTTGATTATGCAGGTATGAAATTGAAGAAAGAACGATACAGTTTTACACAGGACAGGTGAATGCAGGAAATCAGGTAACAGCAAGCAGTGAAATAGACCTAATACACATCAAAAGTACCAAAAACCATGAGACTGTTCTTTAGAACAGTGCAGGTTTGGTGCACGAGAATAATGACATTATAGTGAGGATTCAAAAGGCTCAAGATCTGTAATCCAAAGGAAGAAGGAATTCATTAACCACTGAGAGATTAACGTGGACTAGGGGAGCACCTGGGGAGTAAATGGTGTAATGTAAGAGAAAAAGAACGTAACTACAGGATCTTAACCTGATGGTGGTAAGTAAGATGGCTAGTCAGGGTGGACTAGAGTGAGGTCTTGGTCAGGGGTGTGCGGGTGCATGGGAGTCAGGGAAATTCCTTGGAACTTGGAACTGCTGATTAAGGTCAAGCAGGTGTTATCGTGTGATGATAAGGTAAATTAGACAGCATTTATATTTATATTATTGTTTATTACAGACAGGAGTGATGACTCTCCATATCCCTATTGAGCATGTTCTCCTTGAAGGTGGAACTGTAATGCCGTTGGTAGCACAGCCCTAAGGACCTGGGTTTGATCATTGTTTCCAGTTCCCATGGTACATTCTGTACATTTCTGCCTGTTTTTCTTTAAATACTCCTACTTAGATATGCTGGTTAAAGTGCAACAAAGGTTAAATATTTGTCCCAAAGTGCTCCCATGCTTATTTTTATCCAGGTCAAGGAGAAAAACAGCCAAGGAATAATAAGACAGCCTTAATATAATTAGTGGCTAAAGCTGATGTTTTGTTTAATAAAAAAGATTCCACTATCTGCTCTATTTAATGAAAGCCAGACTTCTGTCAGATGCGTGTGCACACGGATTCCATTTAGATTTATTGTAGGTGCTCTTCGGATCAAACCATATTACATTATGGTGTTTTCATTATTTGACTTCTTTGCAGGCACCGGCGTGAAACCTAATCAGAAATCTTCCTTCACCCGCGCTAGCACACTCAGCCCCAGGCTACAGGGATAGAGAGTGTAAGGGAGGAGGGAGGATTGAAGGCAGGGCAGGGAAAATGAGGCAGAGAGAAGGCAATGAGATGGAGGGGCTAAGCAAAGGGGGCATAAAAATGAAAGGGGAACTGTAAAACAAAGTCTGTTTTTCCTGCTATAATTATAATGTGAGATTTAATAAGAAGAATTTAAAGAAACGATTCCTGCTTTACTGAGATCCACTTCTTTGACCAGTCAGTTTGCATGAAAGCGCACATTCACATTCTGGTCCAGATTCCAAATAAACTGTTACTTTGTGTTTGCAGTGTTAGAGTGTGTATGGTTAGTGGGTGGGATTTGCTTTGTTAAGCCGAACTGCCAGCATGCACCAAAAAAGGCAGGGTTTGGGACGGACGATCATGTTCACTAAAGGAATGGTCCTCTGAATTGGGTTGATAAATATGCTTTGAGTGTATAAATTCACAAACCAAAGACAGATTTTGAATTTTCCACCTCATTATAGTCTTATGTATTTAAACCAGTGCCAATGTTTAAACAGATACAAGGACTATGAATATTTAGGAATATTTCAGATGAAACACTGTGGAATAAAGGTTAATCTAAATCATAGAGCTTATATTTATAAGGTAGCCCACATTATTATTCCAGTCAACTTAGCGATGTCGCAGTCAAGACTGTTAGAGCCAAGTCCAAGTCAAGTCTGATTCCAGACCAAGACCAGATTAAGATTTATTTTTTATCATATAAGAATAAAAAGAATAAAATTGGAAAAAATTATTAGGCTATAATTGACTTAACATTAATTATTATTTATTATCATTCATTATACACAAAACATATTATTTAATTATATTTTTATATATTAATTGAACATAATTACACACACACACACACACACACACACACACACACACACACACACACACACACACACTATATAATACAAACTATATAATTACTGTAAAATATAACAATAATATATATAGCCTAACATCGTTATTAATTTTTTTTATATAATATAATATAATATATTTTACAATATATAACATTTATCAAAATATGTTTTTTAATTTATTATTCTAAATTAATTTTATATAATATTATTATAGCATAGTATATTTATAGTATATATTGTAGTACATGTATATTGTATATAACAATATGAGTAATGTTTTCATAATCTGTTTTAATTAGAACTGTTATTTAAATTATACATTATGTGCTAAGTATCTAAACATCTGTACCAAATGACTGGTAATGTCAGGTCAACCTCCATTACGGTCAGCGTCCCGTTCCACAGAACATCATACACCTATAATATGATTTTTCTGTATAAATATACATATACATGTTCCTGTTTAAAGTTGTTGATCATCATAAAGTTGCAGTGCATGAAATCTAAATAGCTTGTAATATTTCCTTATCCCCTGTATAAAGGTAGCCTTTGTAAATGAGCCTCTGTGCAGCCTAATAGTTCTCAATAACCATGCAGAGTTCAGATCTCATGACAGCAACTGTCAGGCTTAACCACTGTGCATTTGCTCTGAAAAAAAAAGAACTCAGTCATAAGACCATTAGCATTTTAATTTTAGTAAGCACATCATTAGATGGCCCCTTTTGAGAATCCTGCAGACCTGTTTGGATTTATTTATCAGACACCTGTGACTCCCGTCTCTGTCCCTAAAGCGATCTTTTTCTAAAGTGATCCTCACGGGAGTCCAACACTGTCTTTGTTCCTCTTTCTGTTTTTGCTTTACTTTTTATTAGATGCCTAATTCATCCTGCTTCATCTGCTAGATGGTTTAGGTCATGCCATTATGGTGTGCACCTTTCTGAATTTATTTTCACTTTCTACTTTCTTTTCATTGTTCTTTTAAGGCAAAATAACTGCAAATATAACTCTTTGTTGCAACGTACTTCTTCCATCTTTAGAATATTACCAAGTAAGATGATTTCTACTGGCAGTCAGATAAAGCTGGATTCCACCTTCAGTTTTTTAAAGACAAACTATTTGTCATAACTATTTTTTCTTAAGAATGAAGTCAAGAAAAAACACATTTTCTTTTTAAAGACATTTTCATGAGTCTGGTCTTCGGAGTACAAACTAATATCTTATGTAGAACAAGCACCTTGCACTTCATGATTTATAAGAGCTTGATTTATTTTCACGCCGGCAACATCAATGGTTTGTCAAACTAGACAGGGTACCTACTCTGAGGTCTACAAGTTCTACCCCATCCAGATCCTGCTTTCCTGAGGTATATAAATTCCCACCCATTCTAATCCTACGTTTTAAGTTCTGACATATCCAGGTCCCATCTGGAATATAACAATGCCATCGTGAGTCATACAAGCCCCCTGGCCATTTGGAAACTACACCTGGACACCTGATTCATCCGGTCACATCTGGTCACACCTGGCAACCTACTCGCCTAATTGCTTTTGTCCAGGTCTGTAATCCAGAGTCAAACAATTTAAATTAACAATTAAAATTCTTATTGGATCCAGCTTCCTGCCCACCCACTCACTTATTCTAGTAGTTCTGAGAAGGACAAGTGTAACGGTGACTGGTTGAGTATTAGGAATGCAATTACACTTGGCAACCCTAAGTTCTGTGCAATACAATATGACTGGACAGTGGGCGGTGCTTTGTCAATTTGGGGGCGATGCACATCACTGGCTCGTTCCCATTTTGATGAGCTGGGGCAAACGGTAGGTTGTAGTACAGTACTATAAATAAAAATCTTACAATACACATGGAGTTACTAATCTTACCTTTCCGTTTAGTGTGTGTGCACGTAAGCTGTAGATGCCGATCTAATTATTGTCCATTTGTGCATTCTCTCAGTAATTAATAAATCAGCGGTGAGCAAGAAAGCTGTTCCTAGTATTCTTTTAAACACAACGCAGTTACACAAGCTCCAGGCCCATGTGGATCCTGCTCCTGCCAGCCTGACCCATCCAAATTGCTCCCCGTATGGATCCTACTGCTGTGATTGGAAAGTCCTGGGCCATCCAGAGTAGCCATTTTATGGTCTGTCTAGAGATTACTTTTGCCATCTAGATAAATCTGGATTCTACTGATGCCATCCTAAGGCCTTCATAACACGGTTGCTTGATTATGAATGTCTCCTTTGCCTACTGAAAAAATATTTCAGCTATTTTTGTGTTCTGTAAGACCAAGACTGCCTAAACTATTTGATATGATTTCCACTGATATTTAGATAAAGCTGGATTTATGGTCCTTCAAAGACTTTATATCTTGATGCATCTAGTTCTTGGCAATTCTGCTCCTGCCTTCTTAAAGTCTATAAGCTTCTGAACTAGCTTCATTTACATTGATGTTATTTTATTTATTTATATTTACCTTTATCCAGAGCACCTTACAATTAATGCTTACAATCCAAGCAATTGTAAATTAAGGGTCTTGCTCAAGGACCCAACATAAGCAGCTTGGCAGAGGTGAGATTTGAGCCCATGGTCAACTACCTTATCCTCTAGGCTACCACAGGCTACCCATCTAGATGTTATTTCTATCATCATAAAGCCACCAAGCTCCTGCAAATCTGGATTCCCCTTTTGCCAAATTCACCTTGGTTGATTGAATAACCTGTCTCTTTGACCTGCTGAAAAATATTCTAGTGGTTTCCATGCTTACATTAAACCTAGAGTACTTATAAATCTGATCAAACATAATTTCCATCAGCAGTCAGATAAAACCGGATTCAGCCTTCAGAGTCTTTTCCAAAATTGCTATACATCCCTAATTATTCCTTAAGAATTTTCTTTTGAGTTCCCGCTTTTGGGAATTGAGGATTTTTGAGCTATTTAAGATGTTAGCTATTCTATTGCAACAAATACAGCAACACAGGCTTAATGCTACAGTATGGGATGATGCAGCAGGCTGCACACTAGCACAAAATATAGCCTCCAGCTCTTTTCCTGTCTTTCTCTACCACAAGTCATTCCTTTATGACCATCATCCATCCAAGGCCCCTGCTCTGTGCAAAGCTATTCGGGGAAAGGAAGGAATGAAGAATTTATAAGACACAGAGAAAAGGGTGAAAGAGACAGGCAGAGAAGGAGAGAAACAGCGTGGACATGGGCAGAGATAATGGACATGAGGGAGAGCCGGCGCCGACGCTAACAGCTGACCTTTCGCCACAAAGCCATGCGGCATGAATTCTTCATTATCGTGCTGCGGCAGCTAGCTCATCCCCGTCCCACTGTTATGGCTTCTAAAGAGACCAATTAGTATTGATCATCTCCTTGAATTAGTGTAGTTATGGCCGAGCGCGGGCTACGCATAACGATGGCGGCCTGAGCTGCTTCTCAAGCTGTGCAGTGAAGACGTTAGAATAAAGGAAGACAAAAAAAAATCGTAAAAATCAGGGTCTCCTCAGCAGAACGCTGGCTTTTAGTGACACAGATTTAGATGAGCTAGAGATATGCAATCGTCAGACAAAAGACTAGAGCATAGAAATGTAAAGTGGGGCTCAAGGAGATGGTTGTAGAAGACAAAGTTAAGGCTAATGACTGTAAAACGTAGCTAGTTTTCAGAAGGTGTCATTTCAAAGCCTGTGCTAAGTACTTTGGAAAAGACCAAAAGAGCACGATAATCAGTTGAGGTATTGTTGCTTTAAAGTGGTTTGGGGCCTTCTGAATTACCAGGCACACAAATGATGTACAGATATAATATCTGATGTCCTGCACATAGCTACTTTTAATTTTGGTTTCATTTAACTATACTAGCTTTTAATAAACTTCATACAACTGTCTTGTCATACACAGAAGAAAATGTGAAATTTAAAATACTTATGTTACGTTATGAAACGTGACTTATGCCGGCCCTACCCAAAACATTTTCACATTTTATATTTCATGGTCCATATGATCCACAACTGTGAAGGTGAAGAAGGTGCTCGTAATTCATATATAAACATCGCTGTCTATAAGCATGCTAATTGGGCTAGATAACATCAAATGATGACTTGCAGAGAAGCCTTGCAACAATTTAGCAATAATGCAGCCAAATCTATTAAAAAAATAAGACCAGAGTTTTTTAATTGCTTGTTCCTCGGATGTTCCTACTTAAGAACCTACTGAGGAGGGAGGAAAAAAATAAAAATAAATCTTTATTTTTTAGAACTTTTCAATTTCTCAAGGACTATGTGGAATCAATACAAGGAAGGAGGAAGAAAAAAAAAATAAAAAATTAAAAAAAAAGTATTCAACCTACAATTAAATTAAAGTGAATCTGGAAAAAAAAGTAAATGAACAGAACAATACCGTTGGCTCTTCACAGGAGGGCGAAAAAAAAAAAAATTATATATATATATATATATATATATATATATAGATATAGATATATATATAGATAGATATATATATATAGATATATATATATATACATTGGTGCTGCGGCGGATCCGAGAAATACCAAAAAAGTATATATATATTTTTTTGTATTCTTTAAATATGATCGTCGGCGGATCCGCGAAGAAGTCTGGCCTAATAGACAATTTTCTGGTAAAGGACAGTAGGACGGCATTTATCTTCAAATAAGCTTAACGGACTGGTGAATTTGGTGTTTAATGTAAATATTAATGTTCTGGCTGCCCAGGCATACGATAAAATCTGATATCTGTAAAGTCATCTAGTGAAAATGTTATAAAATGCAGTCCCAAGCAAATGGAGGGTGAAGGTTCTTGCTTAAGTGGCAGCCATACTAACATGCATGTCTTTGGACTGTGGGAGGAAACCGGATTACCTGGAGTAAACCCACGCAGACACGGGAAGGACCCAGGCCGCTCCACCCTGGGATTAAACCCCGGACCTTTTTGCTGTGAGGCGGTGGTGCTACCCACCGAGCCCCCATGCTGCCATTTTATTATCATTTGCTGTTTAATTTTACTTTTCACTTTATTCCTCCAGATTGACTGTTCTTTTTTGTCAAAACAGGATGATGTAATTCAGCTTCACGCTGGTTGCGATTTGATAAATAAACTGGTTCACAGTTTATTTCATCTGACTGATCGTCCATGTTGTCTATCAACACATTTTGGCTTTCATCAGACAAAAATATCAGGTCCATTACACCATATTCTTAAATGTTATAGCTTTCCCCTAGACCGAATCGTTACAGTAAATTAGTGTATATTCTACAATTATTGTGCTTTTCCATAAAAAACCTTTCAGCATACCACTCATGTTTTCAGAGCTGTCTCAGATGCACTTACATACTATTTGCATGCCTATTTCTTGAGAAAATGTCATTTATATTTACTTTACAGCAGCATAAAAAGACTGGGACCATGGTACTGTCTGTTCAATGAGCATTTCGATCAACAACCTGTTTCACAGAACCTAATGCAGTCATTAAAGAGCATACCTGTATACGAGGGGTTAGGAGGAACGAAATTAGCTTTAGAAATCTTGCTACCGTTTGCGAAAGTGGATAACGTGAATTCTTTTGGTGACTTGCAACCTCGCGGAAGATTGTTAAATTATTTCAGTGACAGCAAAGGTTGTTTGGCTGGTTTTCCTTACACAAGATAAGCGTGGTTGCATGTTGAAATTGATTTTCATTGGAGAATTCCCACTGATGTTGTAATGCACAGTGAGATGAAAGGCCCAACAAGCAATAAATCAGTGCTGTAAGGATCAGAGACTACAGGCCAGCCTTCTGTGTGCTAAATAAAAACGCTACAAAATGTCACTCTAGCCCAGAAATGTATCTCTATTATGAACTTGTACGCTATGAGGGGGAAGCTGTGGTGAAGGGCATTATTTTTCCCTCGCATATTAATATCGTAAATACCATCATGTCAAGTTAAACATTGATAGCAGAATGGAGCTCGATTTTCAACATGAGCACACCACTTTTCCATAAAGTCAGTTCATCCAATTTGCATTTGCCTGAAGTGCAGAGGTGGCAGAAGAAGACCTGTTTTTTACTTAAGTAAAATAGCTGTACTACTAATCTCTTAAAAACTACTCAATTAAAACCTAAAGTAGGACTTTCATAATACTAAATGTAGTTAGAAATTAAAAATAAAATGCATTTCTTTAAAATCCTTGCTATTGCATTTTCTGAATCAGGCTGTCTTTATGGGCAGCACGGTGGCTCGGTGGATAACACCGCCGCCTCACAGCAAAAAGGTCCCGGGTTCAATTCCAGGGCGGAGCGACCTGGGTCCTTTCTGTGTGGAGTCTGCATGTCCTCCCCGTGTCTGTGTGGGTTTACTACAGGTACTCTAGTTTCCTCTCACAGTCCAAAGACATGCGTGTTAGGTTAATTGGTGTATCTAAAGTGGCCCTTAGTGTGTGACTGTGTGCATGACTGTGTTTGTGTGTGAGCCCTACAATGGATTGACATCCCATCTAGGGTTGTTCCTGCCCTTGGAGTTGCTGGGTGGGCACTGGCTGGCCCGTGACCCCATGTGGATTAAGCAGAAGATAATGAATGAATTAATGAATGGATGGATGTCTTTTACTGTGGGTAAGATCCATAACAGAGGAGACAAGAATCTATAAGATTACATTAATAACATTGTTATACTTAACTAACCTAAAAA
Source organism: Parotocinclus maculicauda (assembly GCA_034780255.1). Lineage (NCBI taxonomy): Eukaryota > Metazoa > Chordata > Actinopteri > Siluriformes > Loricariidae > Parotocinclus > Parotocinclus maculicauda. Next base: position 9,535 of record JAUZSU010016941.1, read on the forward strand.
ATGTATACAAACATTGTCAGACATGATGGATAAATAGTAATATTATAAATAAATATTATAAATAAATAACCAAATATATATCTGGTATTTTTTTATATAAATGCTGCTAAATCATGGCATCATATTGTAAAATGTATGCAAGTATGCAAGTATTTTTGGCAGTAGAATGCTTTGCGCAGAACAGTAAATGAGTTTTATACTTTCAGAGTCATGCACAACTCCACCACAATGTGTGAATGCTTGGGCATACTTAACGCATCACTATATGATCTCTCAGAGATATATCATCTAAATGTAAAGACACAACCACTACGACTGTGTGATTTCTTAATGTGTGCCCCTGTAATGCCAGGACAACACCTCAAGTACTGAATAAAATCTTCATTGGGTGCCTGACTGGAATTGCCTAAATAAAGACTAAACTAAAAAGATATACAAAACACATAAATAAATAGATTCATAAAAGCTAAAATAATTATAGTCTTATAAAAAGTACAGATTTTACTTTTGAAATGTAGTGAGAAAAAGTAAAAAAAACATTGAGTTTGAGAAATAATCAAGTAAAGATACCAAAAAAATACTTAAAAACAGGAACGAAGTACAAGGATGGAAGAAGGTGATCAGAGTGACAATAAAAAGAGCAAAGGTGTCCAGGATGATGATGGGAAGTTGACCAGGCTAAAAGCGGGGATGGTAGAATCTGACCAAGACAAAGATGGTAAAATGAAATGTGACCAGGGTTACTAAAAGCCAATGCTAGACAAGGAGACACTATGGTTCTCTTCGTGATCACGTCAAGGAACTGTCATGAGTAGACACGTTTATCATGCAGAACTTACAATTAAGCTGAATATTTGATGGTTAATGATCTTGCTTAAGGGCCTGACAGAATGATTGAGCTGCGATCCGAACTCAGATCCAACCTCCATATTAGTTCTTCAGAACCATAAGCACTGACGTTCCAAAGAACCACTGTTACAAATAAGGACAAATAAGGACAAATAGGAACAAATATAATTCAACTGTTACACTTGTTTATATATCAATGTAAAGCTGCTTTGTGACAATATCTATTGTAAAAAGCGCTATACAAATAAAATTGAATTGAATTGAATTGTTTTTTCTCATGGGGAAGGAGAAATGTCCAGAAAACATCTAAACTTTCTCAAGCACTTGATCTAATATTAATAATAATTATTATTTTGATATAGCGCTTTATCAAGGACCCAAAGACGCTTACAATTCAAAATACATAAATAGAGGCATTTAACACAGACAGCGAAACAAGCTCAAGTGATAAAGCAAACAGATTGAGGGCAGGTAATGAGTATGAAGAGGCAAAGTTTACATAAATGCTGTACTATTGGAGGGTCAAAT
>JAUZSU010016952.1:0-10911 GCA_034780255.1 Parotocinclus maculicauda
AGTAAGTAGAGACTCAGGCGGCCGATGCTCTAGTGTTACTTCTCGTTTTTGGTGAATATTCATCCGCTGAGTAAATACGCTATTTACTGTAAATCGTAATATTTTATTATTTATACCATTCATTTATTGCTAGAATGAATATTTTAAATACATTTTTATATTTTGTTTGTTTTTTTATTGTAAAAGTTAATCAAATACTTTTAACTATACCACACGTACTACGAATGTGCAGATCGAGGTTAGCAAAAACCTGCGAAACAGCGAAAATCCACTATATCTTTTTTCCATTAATACTTTTTAAAAAGCCACAATGCACTGAGTTTGCGAAAAGGCGAACCGTGAAGTAGTGATTGAACACTGTACTTTGCTTTGGTATTTGATATTTACTGATATTATTTTACTGCCCTAAAAAGTATACTTTATTGCAAGTGTTTTATACCTTTTAAAGGAACCGCTCTGAATTGTTTTTTTCAAGAGGCCAGTATGTACTGTACTGTACTGTACGAGCCACTTTTCATCATGCAGAGCTCTTTCATAATAATCACTGTACTGATTAAATATCAGCCCTCCGCTAGTGGACTTCTTGTTTAATTTAAACTGAGTGTGCCAGTGTTGTTTGGACCTGCTTTCTCCCTCTGTTTTCCTGAGAAGTGGAGACATGCTCATACCTGCACCAAGTTTATGGCCTAAACACAAACACAGCTGCATGCCATTTTCATGTGTATGTGAGCTTAGAGAAATACACAGATCTACAAAGTAAGAGTTATGTAAGAGTTCTTAGGTGAGAAAAAACTGCTGGGAATTCTATCCATAAAATTGTCAGCGATTTGACCAAGATGTACTGATATTCATTCCTGTACAAGATTGTGTAATTTTGATTCAGTGGACCTCATACATGCAAAATAGAGCGCCTCTTTAATATTCCAGTGTCTAGGTATTCTATCATGCTGGAATTATCTTTCAGAAAGCAGTGCTCTGACTCACATTCACTTTGTGTCTGAATTTGATTCTAATCAGATCTGAAAGCACTTACAAATGTGGCTTTATTCTGATTGAGCCACGGAAGAGTTGTAAACATAATCATAGTTTTTGGGCTCCGTTTCATTGTAGGGCTCATTCACTCACAGCCTTATACACTAGGGACACTTTCGAGTCACCTGTGAACTTGAAGACGCATGTCTTTGGACTGTTTGAGGAAACCAGCGTACTCAGAGAAAACCCACACGGACACATCGCTGTGCGGTGACTGATACTACGAGCCACTGTGCCGCCCAGACAGATTTCATATGGTTTAAATTAAAGGTGTGCCGATCGATCGGCTGGTGACTAGAATTACTGGTTTTCAGTATGAACAGCTGTGACCTGTGATTATTGTCATCTAACCGATTTAGTATGGGTCACATTTGGCTTACATGTGATGCTGACAGCAGTACAAACACAGCGACACGTGCACAGCACAGTGCTTTGATTAATGTTATTTTGGGCACACCAGGCTAACACAATCGCGCCCTCTGAGAGGAGAACCCCCTCCAACATGTGAAATTTGCCATGAAGTCATAACAGTAAAACATTATTACTGAATTCCACAAATACAGCACAACAAGAAAATAATTAGGAATTCCGAAAAATGTAACAGAAGCTCTTGACCCTAAACGTTGTAAAACAAAAGTAATAAAATTCCTGAAATACCGGATAATCATATGAAAACACAGAACACAGAATACTTTAAAAACAGAACAAACCATGACTACTTATCTTACAAAGACAAACTGTTAGTTCAGTATTCAGATCATGTATATAAGGAGCTTTGAACTTAAACAGCAATGCTTAGCCGCTCGTGTGTTTGTTTCCTAGTCCCAACATTTAACGAGTTTGAGTCTTTTTATTCTTGGTTTCTTGCACGCCTGTGATCTGTTTTATTTGTGCATTTCATTTTATTGTTGAATAAAAGCTTACAGTGTGTACAATATGGTTATAATATTACAATAACTATAGCAATAAGATAAGGATGCACCGATACCACTTTTTGTCATACCAAGTACAAGTACAGTCGATTCCGGTTAATGGGACCACATCGGGACGCGATGGTTTTGGTCCTAATAGCCGGCTGATCCGATTAATGGACGGGACGTGCTATGTAACATATTAAATGTTTATTAAACCTTTATTGTGCGATTTACACGTATAGTGAATGTACAAACAAGAACTACTGTTGCTTACGAAAGTTGTTCATTGAAAAATAAATTTGCAACCAAGTTTTTTCGATCTACAACACAAGGTATAGGTACTCAGCATGCGAAGCATAATACTGTAAAAAACAAGTTCTTACTAAATAAAAAAAAAAATACATTATTCCGGGGATCCCAAAAATCCTCCCATAAATTGCTGATCTGCTTTGCATCCGCTAGGTGGTGACTTGTGGCTTATTTTTCTCACGTTCTTTGATCCGATTAAGCAGAATTTTTGTGCAAATAAGCGAATAACATTACACGCATATAATAGGATTTTTTCAGACTTTAGGATTTGGTCCGAATAAGCGGCTGGTCCCATTAACCGGTGGTCCAATTAACCGGATTCAACTGTATTTCACACTTTCTGTAAATCCTATAAACTTAATTTCATTTCTCAAATATCACTGTGTTCATCTGCTATATGATGTATTCAATTGAAATTGCTGATCCGAACATCCAATGGTTTATGAAGGAAAATCATGAAAATTATTAGGGGTGCCCAAACGTTTTCATACCACTGTAGTGTACTTATTTGCTGTAGCAACATGAGATAAAGGGGTTGTAGAGAGAAAAGAAGAGGCACAGATCAAGCCAAGCCCGCAGTACTGCCTCTGACTAGTAGAGTCACAGCTTGAGCTAACCCTACAGCATCCAACTATAACAAGCAAAGCAGGTAGAAGATTACATTACATTATTAGCTACTGCTTTACCAACACATCTGTCTAGCAGAGCCACCAGTGTGTAGTGCAGGCCAGTTTGACATGAGCTTGAAACAACATTCAACATGAATCTAAGGGCTAAACAGAATGAATAGGGATAAGAATAATTTAATGCCGTTTTTCAGTACCTTGCTCTTACTAAGATCACAGACAGTACAGTATTCAGATTGGTTGACAATTTGAAAAAGACCCTAAAAATAAAAAAAATACTAAAAAACAAGAAAGGCACAAATATATAATTCTGCAAAAAAAGATAAGCCAAATTCAGATAAATACATGAATTTGATATTTCTGTATATATTTGATCTAAAATATCAAAGTCCCAAGCATACTTTATATAAAGAAAAGAACGCTTTTCATTTGTAATGGTGATTTCAAAGTAACACATTAATGAAACTGCAGTTTGATTGTGTAAGTGTGAGTAAGAATAACTAAACAAAATACAGGTAGCTTAATTTATTATTTTATATTTATTTATATATTTTTTTATTGGGCTACATAATATATATTTTATTATATAATAATAGTAACAGACAAAAAAGAAAACTCTACTTTTCATGTTTTTGAGTGCAATAAAGTCATGTAATGATTTGCAATATTTAACAGTCTTTAACATAAAATAAGCATAAGCATGTTTCAAATGGAGGCGCGCAGCCAGCTGAAGTAAGGCTCAATAAGAGCTGGGCTAGCACGGCGCAGGGAAACCTGGATCTCTCCCTAACAGTCTAAATACCTCCAAGGTTTCCCTCGTACACATCCATTAGCTATAAATGCCCTCGAATGTTACCAACTGAATGCAAGAATGGCGCAAACGTGCAGCATGTCGAGGCGTATGCGCACTGGTGGTCGGGTGCGCAGCGAGTACAATGACCTGGCAGCGAACGACACTAACACTCCCACTTAAATAGCGGGAGAGGCAGGTGTTCAGGTCATAAATTAAACGTTAGATATAAACCGCCTCAACGATCGCTCTGTAAGGACAATCGGCGAGGCAGCTCTCTAATGCAGGGGTTCTGATTGGTCTTCCTGCCTGGTTGTTAGCAAATATTTATTTCGTGGACCAACATCATTTCTTTTAGGGCTAAAAGTTACCCATAAAACAATACCATATCGGTGCCCCATACCTCTGTGGTTTATATTCCCAGCCTATTAATCAGATGATTAGACACTTAAGTGCTTGGATTGTAGCGTGTAAGGTAGTATGAGTTATATGTTGCTCTAGTCTATAGTTACTCTAATGCTCAAACTGTGGTTCAACAGAATTATAAACATGTTTTGGAATGTACCACCCCAGCACTGCAGCGGTATGAGACCATGGTGATAACAGAGGCGCTTTCGGACCTGCAAAGGCTTTTTTTTAATCTCAGTTTAATCCAGGGCTATAAAGATCTGATTTTTAAAGTTACTCTACAGAGCAATAAATTCAATCCTTTACAAAAGCAGGGAAAGATGATACGACAGTGCTGGCACATTTATGTGATCCAACACGGGCATGGCACTCAATACACAATCTAATCTAACGCGTGCCTTCTCCAGAACGTCCTCTGAATTACACGGCCATCTATGGTTAGAGTTGCAGCGGTCAGGGGGAGAAGAGACTCTTAAAAGGAAATAATGTTGTGCTAGAGCAGCAGCTCGCTGATAGATTATTGAACGGTTCAATAACGGTTCAAGAACAAAGCGCCATAAAGTCAGAGGGAATGAAAGAAAGGGAAAAGATCAAGATCTAGAATAGGAAGAGAGAGTGAATCGTATCACTCTCTCACTCTCTTCATGAGTTACAGTCACTCACTCCCTCCTTTCCGTCGAATGATTCCCGTTTCTAATTATGAAGAAGCAGAGACAGAGACGAGCCATCACTTTAGTCAGGTAACATGAGCTCATAAAGACATCGACTATTCATGATCGACAGTGAATAATTGTATTATAGTGATTAATCAGTGCTCCAGGCTTATTAAAACCCATCACAGTGATGAGAAACTTTTCTCAAACTGTTACTTCAGAAAAACTCAATAGTGTTAGGTGAGATTGGAGGTTAAGGAATTACAGACAGTTTACAGTAAAACATTATCGATCAGTGTTTTCTGGCAGGAAAAAGTCATATAATAATTCAAAAAATAAATAAAGTCAAATAATTGTTCATGTGATCAGTCTCTAATTAAAAACCTCGTATATCGACCTTCACTTACTGCTTCAGGTTGTTTAGATCCTTTATAGTTGAATATTTTTTTGAATATTTGTTCTTTTTACAGTATTTAAGTCAGGACTACGTTGTTTTATTTGATGATGTATTTGGTTGCCGTGCTGAAACAGCTTTCTAACAGCGTCGCAGGTCCACGTTTAACATTTTTTGATCAAAGAACAACTGCTTTTTAATCAAAAGCCATACAACTGATGCTGGGTTTCATAATTTTATAGTGTTAATGGTGTGGTATTTTTATATAAAGTATTATAAAGACATCATCCGTGAGCAGGATCACATTTTATATGCAATTTTTTTAATTAAACTCTGTTTTATTCCACACAGAAACTCAATCTATGTTATTTATATTGGGATTGAGATCAGATTAATTAATTTCACCGAAACTACATAATGACCCACCACATAAACGTCCCAGTTAGATGTATCTGCACCGTACAGCTACCAGAAAAGGAAAGCAAGAAAGAGGGAAGGGTAGGAAGCCATTTTCATTTCCCTCACACCCCGTCTCTCCTCTGCACGACCTCTCCGCGCCGCAGGACTCATGTTTAATGCCGATCACATCCAACGGGCCCGAGGGAGCGTCGGTTACGAGTGCAAATGCCAACGATGAGCCGGTGTCATTGCAATTACAGGGAGAGCAGAGGCGCCGTTTATCAAATGTTAAATGGAGCCTGATGTAGGAGCACGTGATGAGCCTGATTAAACTCTGATTAAGCACACAATTCTAAACATCGAAATGTTTGTCTGACTGCAGGTGGGACGGATCAGGCCCAACGCGTGTGGATTCAGACGTGCAGTTTAATAGATGTTAGGATCTAAACTACTCAATTAAATGATAATTAAACCTCACTGGACGTATCGATCGTACTGATATCGACGCACTAGCATCCATCCAGGAGTTTGTGAGGACAGTGTTCTCATTTAAACTCAGATTTCAACTTATACAAATATCCTGAGTGTTAAATATTAATCTGTTTAGTTTTTAATTTAGTAGGAATTTAAACAGTTCAGTCGGAATGCTTTTATTTGGACTGATGAAAGTCTCTGTATGTAAAACGTAGCCTCTGATGACACTTGCTGAGGTATTCACTATACAGTGGAAGTAATCCCATGTAACCTATGCAGAGTTTATACAAGGCTGACTCTAGATCAGAGACTTATGTAACGTTCATGTTGAAATCAGAGGTACTTAAAAATAACAAGAGTGCACTTAGTGAAGAATGAACATGTCGAATGATAAGAAGTGAGAACAGAGTGATAATGAACAAAAACACAGCTCAGGACACGATCCAAAGTCAACCTACTGAGGACATTCAAAACAATAACACATGATCGGGCAGAAGTTTAGGACTTAGGGTTTGCCCAGCTCAGCTCCAGTCTGCCCACAATGCCATCACTTCCTTACCAGACCCGCCAATGGGACCAGTTTCTTTCTTTGCTCCAAGGCCCAGTTCTAAAACCCTCACTGTGTTTCAGCATAAAATTAATGAAGGTCTATAAGTTTATGAAAGTCTTGATTTGAACCCCGGCCTAAGCTTCCACCCTGGCATACAGTCAGGGGCGATATGGGCACTCTGGATTCATGTACAGACACAGCTGGGTCAGAGTAGTAATTCTATTGAGCCTTACCTTATATGGAGTTTGTTTAGCTTCACTATTCTTATATTAAAAAAAAAACGAGTTATCTGATTATTGATTCTCTAATCATTCCTGGTCTCTAAACACAGTGGGTGATTAAGGTCGAGCCTTCCGCCCCTTGGTGAAGCTTCTAATTGGCTCCACCAACAGCCGGCATCATTTCCAATAAATCTCTAAATCTATGAATCATTTTTCGCTCATGCTAGCTCTGAGAAGATAAACTCCATCATTATGAAAGAAAAGGAACAAGATGCGAATCAAAACTTATCCATCACACACACTGGGACCTAAAGACCAGGACCGGGGTTATTATTTCAGCCAGCAGACTTCATGACTACGCAAGCTTCTTACTTTTAGGTAACGACTTCGTATCAGTCGTTAGTTTGGACGAACCCAACGAGGACAGTATCGGGATTACATGTAACTAGGTTACAAAGAAGTTAAAAATGTGTTCTGTTAGCTTAGCTGTAGAAAACACACCCAAAAGTCCATGATTTCAGGAAGCCAGCCCTGCGATGGACTGATGGATGCACGGCTTAGCTAACGGTACGGATGCTAACAGGGCAGAAATCACTAAGTCATATTGTCTTATAGGTAGAACCTTTAAGGTGTAGATACATTTAAAAAACAGCTCTTTTGTATTACATTCGAAACAATAAACTCTCTCAAGGACCATTTCCTCGTTTAGCGTGCCTTTCTGACGGCCTCGCCGTGCCGCTAAACAGTTTTAACGATGATTTGGTTCCATCAGTTTGACGGAGCACAGTCCATGCCTACCATCTTCCTTCCCTTTTTTATTTTTCTTCTTTAGCCGCTAATGAGCTGTCGAGGGACGATGCTTTCCTCTCGTGCTGGACCAAAGTCAGGAAGCAGAAGGAGGCAGCCGGTGGCCATTTCGCCCTCTGAGGGGAATCTGCTTTATTAGTCCTGACACAACGGAGGGAAACATCGCCGATCGGCCTTCAGCCAGTGCAGCTCAGAAAGCCGCTGCTCCATTTATGATCATTAAGTACAGGTTGACAATTTTCCACACGATTAGATCAGATGCCACTTATCCTGGAAAACACACGGTCTGTTCGGGACAAAACGCCGGTCCACTGTACCCCCTCTGTACCCGATGCCCGACTCTGCTGGATTGGGGTTTAAACCTGGGCCTGAGCAGCAGTAGCGGGCATGCAGAGGGCACAACCAACATCTCTGAGCTGGACTTGCATCCTGTCCCAGTCACACTTACGTCGGTGTGTACCGTGTGTATCATCATGGGGACGTAAGCGCCCCCAAGCAAAACGAAACATAAAAATAAATCAACAGAGAGCTGCCTTCTGAATTTCAGCAAAGACCCCTGATCTTTAATTATTCTTTAATTTATCATCTGTATTTTGTAATTAATGCAAAATGAGATGCAAAATTCATTAAAGCAGAGAGTGAAATCTTAAACCTGATTATCAGGGAAACATTAAATTAGCCACTGGAGGAGGAAAACCAGTTAACCGAATAATTACAAGGTGGTGAAATAGTGATGTCATATCCTAATATTTAATTGGCTCAGCCTTTAAACTCACACTGGAATTGTTTAGATATAAAACGTACGATCTTATAAACGATATTTGTTTACCACAAGCCAAGAGCCAGCGGTGCGAGGATACAACCGCAAACCCAAACCTGCACTCTTACAGCATCCTGATGAGAATCTAATCAGCTCCATGAATATCAGATTCATGCGTTGTGACGCCTGAGACGGGAGCGGAGGCTGAACACCGATCTAATGAGCTGCTCCGAGACGTTCTGTGTATTTAGATGATAATTACGCCGCTGTTTGGAGGTCTGACATCTCCCTGATTGGGGTGAGGAGCTCTCAAAGTCTCGCTCCAAAACCAAATTATCTGCCCTGTCAAACCCCACTTACAGGAATCTGATAGCAGAGGTAACGAGAGCAAACGATTCTGGAGACAGACTGAAGATACAGATCATTTCAGATCCACCACACACCTTCAGGCTGATCCAGGTTCATCTCCAAACCTTTTGTTTTCATCTTGTAGGTTAAATTTGATTACGTTTTGGGTAGAACCTCCTTCCCTTTAGAACATCTTCCCTGCATGAAGGACACGTATTAAGGAGTAATGATGTCATCTCGTCCAAGAAAGGACCTGGGTCATGACTCGGAGATGGATTGAACCCCAATTCCAGTATCGACCCCAAAACTGCCTGTGAACCTCTTTAATTCTGGTCCAGATTATCTCCAGTGGTTTTGCTTGCAGTAATCCACAAGCAGCAGTGTTATGGTCACAGGGTTATGAATTATGAGAACATCATGTGTAAAACATCAGAGCAGGGAGACTCGCCGTTCTGCAATAAAATATGGAACGTGTCCTCGTTAAAGTGTTATAAGGAAACGGTCTTGAGGGCAGAAGGACTGAGGCGCGGTCAAAGTCAGGGTCCTGCTCAACTACGGACACCAGGATCTGACCCGAAAGAAACAAAGATGAGATGAACGGGCAAGCAGAACAAAAACGTGTGGGATCGAGTGTGAGAGGAAATTAGGAAGCAGCACAGGGGGTACTGTAAAGCTAGACGACATCAGGGAGTGTAAGTTAGGACACAAGAGACAAAAGACACAAAAGAAAAAAGCCCAAAAGAGGCACTGCAAGGCCCCCAGCATATGGTTTTGTTCCACAGCTGTTTGGACTGTATGTAGTTTATAACATAGATTATATTAACAGTAAATAAATAAACACCTTTAAAGCCAAGATTGATGTTTTAACACCGAGCCCCTAAATTCTAAACCCTAATCCATCAAATTAGTCCCTTAAACCTTCCAGTCTTATTTCAGATGTAAATCATTTCATTTCTATTCCTTTTCATCAGTACTTTTAGATTTTAGTTTTGATCCTCACAGGAAATTTTGGGAACCGAGTTTCTTTAAATGATTCGTGTTTCTTGGACCATTTCATTTGAATTATCCAGCCTTAAGGAAGAGAAAGGGCCTCTGCATCGGGAGGACGGCTGTCAGATTGTTTCCTCCTCAGTGCCGACACGAAACCAGATGGGAAATTAATTCCGGCAGAACCAACAAGGTAGGAACAAAAGAACGTCAGCTTCAGACGAGGCAGAGTTCCTCTTTTCATCTGCTGCAGTTTCTTCCACAAACACGTCGATCTCAGGGTGGAAAGCAATGCAGCGTGAACTCCTTCCTCATTTCATTGTGTGTGTGTGTGTGTGTGTGTGTGTGTGATGCTCAGACCACAAATGACAGTGAAACAGCGGAACAACCATAACACGCTCATTACAGATCAGTTTATTACAAAACAAAACATCATACAGCTTTTTAGATCAGTACAAGTTTTAGCTTAAAGAACAACCAGTCACCAACTGATTATTTATTGATCTGCATTTCTAATGATTCAGTGAGTCAAAGTGCTGAATGAATCTTTTATCCCATTCACAGCTCTTTCAGTTAGTGAATCAGGCTTTGAATCAGTGAATCTGAGCAATAACATTCATGAGCAGGTTAGAGAGTTTTTGGTGAAGCAGCTCTAAAACGTCTCATGAATAGCTGAAGAAAAGCTTTACCAGGGTATTTTATTATTTAAATAAAAACACCATGTTTACATTAGTGTGAGAATGAGAGAACTAAAATTCTTTCGAGCACTAACGACTGAGAGAAAGAGAGATTTATCGTTGAGCCGTCTTAAATTATAGCTTTATTAAATAAACACTTTGTTTGTAGATTAGCTAAATTACGGATTCAGATCCTGCACCGTTTCTCAAACTGGATCATGTGATCTCGTGGCGGAAATCACCGATTTTACCAACAATTCCTTCCGCCGCTGTCCGTCCGCTAAATATGACGTCGTTAACGGAGACGCCGTCATACGAGGCACCGCTTAGCGTGAGTGGAAGGTTGTGATGGCTGATGTAACGTCTCATTGTGTCTGAAAATAACCGATTAATAACAATAATAACTGTTGCTAGGCAAATAAGAGCTACAAAGTTTTGACTCTCTTTGTCCCAGCTTTGCTGATATTGAGACGGTTTTATCTGTATTACATTTACATTTACGGCATTTAGCAGACGCCCTTATCCAGAGCGACTTACAACTTATACAATCTTACAATTTAAG
>JAUZSU010016973.1:0-10910 GCA_034780255.1 Parotocinclus maculicauda
TTTTAATAAATTTTCAGAACTCTCAAAAAAACTTTTTTCACATGGTCATAATGGGGTATTTTGTGTAGAATTTTAAGAAAAGAGATTTATTTATTACAATTTGGAATAAGGCTGTAACGTAACAAAATGTGGAAAAAGTGAAGCGCTGTGAATACTTTCCGGATCCTTTTGTCTTGTTACAACATGTTATGACTTTGCAGTTGTCCTTCTAATTGATGTCGTTTACACATGTAATTTACTTTCATCCACTTCCCCAAAAAGACCTTGACTGGATAGAGCAAGCAGTTTGGAGCAGGATATTATCATTCCTGTAGTTTTAGCTCTCTGGTTCTTGAGCCTGCTGGGAACTCTTTGGGGGGCAGTAACCTCACCTTTTATTGCTTGGCATCAGCCATCCATTTGCATAAACCCTATAACCTGTGAGCAAATTGTGGATTATTCACTGGTGTTTGATTCAAGTGGGCCACCACCTTAATCAGGGGCATCCATGGACCTTTAATATATGCTGGCTAGCTGAACCACTATTGGAGTAAAAGAACAAAGGTGAAGCAGTGTGGTATTTGTACCTTTCCACAGCCTAAGTAGCTGATCTGAGATTAAAAAAAAAATATTTTTCAGTGTTTCTTAATCCTGATCTTGCCGTCAAATGTTCCTGACCCTCACTTTTTAGGATTTGTTTCCCTTGTTCCTTATAGATAGGTTACTGCAGTTTATCAGCCAATTAACCAGTTTGAAATGTGCAGGAGATACTCCAGGATAAAGAATTAGTAGAGTATAAGGCACATTTGTATTTTCTGTGAATTAGATTGCTTATTAAATTATGTAAGTGTAAATGGTTAATGTATTCAAAAGTGAAACCTCACTTAACTCAAGGATCCGTTCTTCTGGCAGTCATTGCACCTTTTGTGGAAGATATGAAGCGTTATGATTTTTTGGGAGTATTAGTAATACTAAGTAAATTTTAACAGCTAAATAAAATATTGAATAAAATAGCATAACAGATCGTCCCCTGACAACCTAAGGATAGAGCGAGTTACTGCACTCTGGTGTGGGCCAGCCTTGATGGGACTGGTTTTTGTTGATGCTGATGGGAAGGAACATCTTGGTGTGTGGGGCTGGAACTGGTACTGGTACTGGTACTCTAACATTTGTAACTCTAGAAGGTAACAAAGCCAAAAGCGATCACGTGAGACATGAGCAACCCCACCACCCAGCAATCAACAAACCTGAGTGATCACACTAAGGAGGCAAGAACACAGGAAACCAAAATACCAGTTGACCATAAATCAATTTTTCTATGAACCATCAGCTCTTCCCTATAGCTAAGGCAAAGATTCACAAGTCAAGATCAGGAGGACTGACTGAATCCAGCCCAGTCAGACACTCCTGGTCAATGGCCAGACATGACCCCCGACTCTGACCCCAGTAACCCAACCAAGCCATCTTAGTCTAAAACTAAACAAAATACTCTGTGAATAAGTATGTTTTTAAACTTAAGATCCTAAAAAATTTGCGTGGTGCCAGAACAGAACTGATATGATCAGATTTTCTAGTTTCAGTTAGCACTCAAGCTGCTACAGAGCTACTGATAGACCAAAGTTATATTTGAAATTGGTCCATAATTAGTGACTTCAGAGTCACTTTCAGTAAAGTCTTTAGTTAATCTGAAAATTGTATTACATAGAAATCTAGGATTATTCTTATTTTTCTCTATTAGTGAGGAGAAATATGCAGTTTTAGCTTTGTTTGTACTCTGCTATGCTATCCTGCCAATCTTAAATAACTCCAATTAATTATTTAATGACTTATGTTCTAAACTCTGAACTGTTTGCTTTAAGGTACAGGTGTGGTCATTATTCCTAGGTGCTATCCTTTTTTCCCAAACACATTTAACCCTAGCAGGAGCAGTTATACTACTTACAAAATTATGGAATACTTAAAAATAAAATATCCCATAATGAAACAACCCCTATTTTTTGTGAGCAGTGTATATTCAAGGTTAAGTGAAATACGCATGGTAATTGGTTGGTTACACACTTAAGATGATCAGGATCTGGAGGTCTTTTATATGTGGAAGATCTGGAGGGTCAATAATAAATGCAGCTGGAGTATCAGAAGCAATAGTGCGCTTGATGTGATAAAAAGAGAGTAGTCGAATTTTAAAACTAAGAGATCCAAAATATGTAGTTTACCAATATCTATACCAAATGTTAATATTGGATCTAAGGTATGATTACATGGTGGGTTTTTTCCCATCACACTCTGAGTGATACACGTGGATTCTAAAATGGACTCAAAAGCAATTTTAATTGGATCCTGCTAATTTTCAAAGTAATTGTTAAACTTGTTAAACTTACCCTCAATTAAAACCTTATCCGTTAAAAGTACTAAACAGGAAATCAAGTTAGCAATTTCTGAAGAGTATGGTTTAGACTTACATAATGATGGATTGATTACATTAAGAATAAGTATTAGAATTAGCTTTGTAATGGGCTTTAACAGTAACCTATAGCACCTTTATCCCTGTCAAAATTCATGGTGTATGGCTACTAGCAGACAGTTGGATAAACCTTATTGTCTGCTGCCTGACCCTGTCTTTACCCCTAACTAAACCCTGCCATAAGACTATGGGCAATATTGCAGTAGATGAGAGCAGCACCTTCCTGAGTCCTAATCCAGGTTTACCCTCTAAAGTTGTCCAATTATCTATAAAGCCCATGTTGTTTTCGGAGCATCGCTCAGACAGACAACAGTTCAGTGATCATCACCTATTGCAGGCTTGGTCATCTCAAAAAACATTGGGTTAAGGCCTGAGCACAAATTACAGCATGAGACATTGCCTTTGCAACTCTACCCACCTCTACAAAATTATATCGTCCTATCCAAGAATATATATGACTATGGAGCTTATTAAGGCTCCCTATTATGTCCGGCACTGTGGCTCCCAGAATACATGTGACCCTAGCTGCTGCCAGGTGAACCTAGATCTGCTTAGCTAGAATCTGAGGTAGCCTTATCTAATATCTGGATGTGTGCCTTTAACACTACAATCTTCTCCATCAGACTAGCTGCTATACACAAACTACCACAAACAAAATTTACAGAAATGACAGAAGAAGAGTATCTAAACCTGCCACACTTGTCAATATAAATAATCAATAAAATGTACTTAGCTTCAGGTGTGGGCACGGGGGATTTAGCCAGTAGTCCAGTAGACCTCTTGCCATATGTCCCCATATGCTGCAGCCAAAAAAAGAAAGTGGAACACAGCTGTAAAAAGTTCTAAAATTAAACTATAGCGAAGACAAAGCCGAGATGAAGGGAATCTGGTGATTTGCTAATGACTATTTAACAAACGCACTATGCTGGTAAGCTCCTAAACTTTCTAAATACCAATTAATGGCAGGAAATAGAATCCACTCGTAACTGGAAGGAAACAATCAAGTGATTGAAGTATTCTACTATAAAAATAGATCGGAAATAATAATAGCTAAGAAATATAACTCCTAAACGCTACAAACTGCCAGGTTAGAACAAATCGGGGTTGCCCGATCCTAAGACAAGCCAATGGCATCTTAGGAATGTCATTTAAATAAAAAAGCCCTGTCTCCCAGGGGATATATCTCAGTGTCATCAGCAGTACAGCAGATGGCTTTCTGTTCAGACTCAGCATGTGTTCCTGTGAACATATGCTCTCATGACATCACTGCATTTCCATGACTTTGATTGTATTTTGAATATTGTGGAGAAGAAGCTACCCATTCTTGTAGGACAGTAGACATTTTTTTATATCCACTATTCACTAATCATCACAATGAATAGAAATGCTTTCAATATTCTGCCTTAGCAATTCACTTAACAGTCATATCAAACTTCTTGGCATGCTTTACCACCCAATTACCAGGTAGCACTCCGTCTTTCATTTAGGTTTAATCTGATCGCTCTTTCAAAAACATTATAAATCCCATTATAAAAGTGTGTTCTTACTATAGTGAGTCAAACTGGAGGAGGCAGGAGAAAGTGCCCTATCGGATTAATTTGACCCAGTGCTCATCTGTACTTTCCGGTCCTCCAGCAGTGCTTAAGTAACTCTGTCTGACCTTATGTAGATGTGTAGAAATTAATTTTAGACAATTAAAGTGTGTATGTTTATTGCCTCTTCCTCACTGTTACCTTTGCATTATTTCCCTCGCTGTGACTTCTGTCAAAGCCTGTCAGATTGGTAAATGAAAGGCAAGTTAATTAGCCCAAGCTGCCTGAGTCCATCCATCTGTTACATTACAGTGTCCGTTTCTGCTAAATAGACAAGAAAAGCTAATTACAGAGGGGGGACATGGTACATGTCCTGCAAATCAGGTAGGTTCAGCAGCATAGATTATTTGATTACCCCTATTGTGTTGTATTTAAAATATATTTTTTAGATGTTGGATTTTTGTAGATTCAGGCAAATTGACCAGAAATGACATACATTATAATAAATACTTAACAAAGACAACATAATACAAGTAATCAAATCAAATACAGCTCTTTTTCAGTGTTACGTTAATTAACAATTCTCAGCAAAGCAGTAAAAGTTTGACATCATAGTGGCGGCACTGATGCTTTTAAAGCTCAGTGTGATTGTGATTGTGAATATCCTAGAAATCTGCTCTCAGTTGTCACTGGGGAGTGAAACAAATCCCTGAACAAGCCACAGCTCTAACTGGCAAGAACTCCAAGAGAGCATACGTAACCTGCTCTCTAGGTGGAAGGGGAATCCTCTACCCCTCTCCCCATCAATCATAGTGATACTAGACATATAGGTCTAAGAAGTCATGTACATGGACAAGACACAAGTTAGCATCCTCCTCTAAATGTGTTGATCTCCCTAGTGACATGGATTGAGCTGCACTTCAAAAATGTGCCAATGGCTGAGTTAACATGTTTTGGAGGAAGCATCTGACATTATTCACCTTTAAGTCGACAGCTGTCATGCCATAGGGAAGATTCGGTGAGTGGGGACTGGAAGTGAACAGTAGTGAAAAAAGAACAGTCCACCGAATTATACAATTTGAATTGTACAAACTGCACTAACAACGTTGATATTTCCAAATAGAATATATCATTACATTGGAAGTGACTTCCATACATTGATACATTACATCAGATTATATGACATTCTAAGCAGAATGCTAAATTCTAAGCAGTCCTAATAGTACACTGATTTGAAATGAACACTCAACCAAATAATTCATGTTTAAATTAATAAACATTAACTATTCATGAGTGGATATCAGTAGTTGGTGGGCCCGATAAAATGGTTAGTGGGTGGAGGTGCACATCATCATCTGGAAATTCATGATATATGTGCCATATTTTAGAATATTCAGATGTTATTGAGTTTTATTTTAATAACATTTTTAATATCATATGGGACTGTGGTAGCCTAGCGGTTAAGGTACAGAACTCTGGACCAGAAGGTCCAGGGTTCATATCACACCTCTGCCAAACTTCCACAGTTGGGCCCTTGAGCAAGGCCCTTAACCCACAATTGCTTGGATTGTAAGATTGTATACATTGTAAGTCGCTCTGGATAAGGGCGTCTGCTAAATACTGTAAATGTAAATGTAAATATTTAGAACAAACATTGACTTTCATCCTCTGTTATTTTGCAGACCCCCCAGCGGTAGAACCTGCGTTCCTGGAGGTTCGTCAGGGCATAACCCGGCCTGTTGTAATGAGCTGCCGTGTGTTGCGTGCTCACCCATCACGGGTGCTGCGCTACGAATGGCGACTGGGTTCCCGTCTGTTGCATGCGGGCCACTTTGATAACCGAGATGACACTGAGTACTCAGTACGTAGCCTGAGTCGCGATGGCTATGGAGAATACACTTGTGACATCATCAATGAGGCAGGAGCTGGCCGATGTACATTCCTGGTTACTGGTAAGAGTGACTGCACCTTTTATGCTTGAAACCCTAACATTTAATAAGTAACATTTTGCAGTTCAGATGGCAATATCAGTACCACTGATCAGTGCATCACATGACATTACGTAAGATTGTGATTTAGTTTGTGTTTTTGTTTTTTGATTTAATGTGACTGAAGCAATATATAGTATATATTAAAATGAAAAAACAGTGATAAGGGAGTTCCTGTTGCTGCTGTGTGTTAAAAATTAATAAACATAATTTATATGAGTGATACTTACAGTCAAACTTATATTGCACAATTTTTAATTAGCAAGAGAAACAGCACAATTATCATGGGACTAACAGCCATCCTGTGTTTTCCTGAAAGAGAAATAGATGATTTTCCATAAGCACACACACACACCAAAAATGGACAATATGTGGATAATGGGATTCTGCAAAGTTGATAGCATAAAATCCTAAAAAATTATAACAGCTGGAGATCATGATCCAGTAGGTGTTATACTGTTCTATAACTGAATTGCATTATGTTTAATGCTATATATGTCATATTCAAGTTTGTCTCTGCATTGGTTGTATTAAATCCTTTTCATTTGGAAAATTTACTAATATGTTTTTGACCAAGCATGTCCAATCTGTTAGACAAGACTACATGTATAGTCCTGTGCAAAAGTCTTAGGCCATCATTAAGTGTGTTGTTTTTGCTATGGAATAATGATCATATACAACCTATTGTCAATGATGAAACACAAAAATTGCAAACTTGGATTTGCCACTCTATAATACTCTTTTCTAATGACTTTCATTCATATCTGTGAGCTTTAGCATGTCCTAGCCAACACAAGTTCTAAAATATTGTTTTTTTTGCCTGCTACCCTTTCAAAACATTAACCCTTATCAAGCTTTTTTGGACTGCAGATGGGTCAACTTTAGCATCCCTATGAAGCTGAGAGATGTTTATATTGCTCAAATGGGGAGTAGAGTGGATGGTTTGTTGAGAATGATCAACAGGGAAAAGTTGTGTTCAGAGAATTGCGCAAATGAACAGGATTTAGTTAGAAACAAAAAGTAATACTATCATTATACATCTTTTCCATACACATGATGGTATAGCTATTTTTGTAAAAGTAGTCTTACACTACTGCCTTTCCAGCATGTTAGAGGGGTGTTGCATGTGTACTTAAAGCCTATTAATCTATTTATTTTTATTTTCTCTTCAACCCTGAAAAATTACAACATCACTTTTAGCTGTACCAAAAACAAAATTCTTGTAAGACCGTATTTTTTGTCCAGAAGCAAATTTTTTCAAAAGTTTGAAACAATTATCCTTTATTTACACTTATTAATCACTGTTGCCGTGGTGCAACGTGTCCTATTTATAAAAGACCTTTTAATTCACACAATGAAGTGGGGTAATTTTTATTTTTTTTTTACTTTAACTACACTTCACAAAAACTGAATAGAGAATATTTTCAATAAGAGCAATGTCAGCTCTAATATGTGCTGCTTTACAACAAATGACTTTTGACAAATTATATTTAAAAGTGCTAACATTAGAATATTAATTCGTTTTAAAACTCAATTCCGAGCCAATCATACCTTCTGCATCAGCACTACAAGGAGCAAGAAATATGGATTGATGTCCAGAGCAGTGGATAGTTCAGAAGTCTCTAGGTTGACCTGTGATTTCTACCTCAGCCTGGTGCCTTTAAATCCTCTTATCCTCCAGCTGAATACATGGACCTCTACTGGCTGCCTGGCATAAATCAGCGAGCTGAAGGTCTGGAGTTCTGGAGCAGGTCTCGACAGCCTGCAGCTATTTGCTTTCCGTCTAGAGGCGGAGAGTTAACTTGCCACCGTTCAGCAGCTCTCTCCTCCCTGATGCTTTGCCTTCCCAGCCATCTGGACACAAAGGCAGCTGCCAGACTTAGCAAGGCCTCCGTACTCCAGGGAGAGGAGTCTACTTCAGCTCCTGATTAGCCCTATTCCTGGCCCAGTTTGTAGGTTTTGCTTCCCAAGAGGAGCTCCCCTCATGTTCACTGTAGGCATGATGGCTCCTGTTTTGTACTCACAGTGAGTGAGTTAAGGGGTCTGTATTGTTCAGAAACCATGCATGTCTGTCTACATTTAATACATTAATTAGGCACACACTGATCCCTTTATTTTCTCTTTTCAATTTACACTGACACCAGTGCTCTGAATATCAGCTTACATACACACTTATATTATCGTATTATTACTGTAGTACTTATAATTTCACACTGTCTCACAAGCAAAACAATTATTATGCAGGTTTACTTTTACACAGTATCATTATAAAGCAAAATGTATCATCACCAAGGAAAAAACTAATTAGGGGTGTAGCCTAACCCAGGAATAGACTATTGGATCCAACAAATAATGATAATAAAAAATTAATGTGCCTTTAAACCGAAGGCTTGTGCTTGCTAACCAGCGGACACAACATCTTCTGTATTTTCTGTAAATTTAGTATTTTAATATAGTACTCAAATTTATCATTTCCTATGTAGATTATTTTAAACTGGTTTTGGCCTTTTAGAATTACGTTTGACATCCCTGTATTAACAGTGGCCACGGTAACTTACAAATAAAATGCATTTAAATGGTTTTCGCTTGTTTTATTTATTGTTTTAACTTTATAACATACCTCCTTAAATTAAGAAATATAGTGGTATCTCTGTTTAATTAATCAAAGTAACGTACCGGTTAAGACGTGGCGTAACACTTATCCATGATGCTTCCGGGTGAAATGAAAATGAAAGTATCACTTTGCACAGTAAAGACCTGTTCTAGTGCCGGATTCACATAATTTTTTTGTTACGTTAATATAGATACATTATATACAAAAGAAAAAACTCCTGAAGAAAAATTGCCATCAGTAGTTATAGAAGGGGACTCCCCTTAAAAAACAGTAAGACTCTCCGACTCTTGCCATCATCTTGCCTTAATAAACGGCAAGGTGATTATTTAAATTAATTTCTTTATAATGGGAAATAGAACTCAGCATCATCAGCAGTCAAAAAGCTTTCCAGAATATATTGTGGTCGAGTGCGATTTACCACTGTATACTGATATCTAGGATGTATAAGGCATAACCATGCCACTGAGATATTGCCTCACTAAATCAACATTTTCAGGAGTGCTACCTTGAGAGCTATTTGGGGCATCTGTACATTTTACTAATTCATACAATCAGCAATTTGCATTGGCAAAATGTGATCTTAGTGATTTTGACCATGGCATGACTGTGCCAGATGGGCTGGTTTTAATACTTCTTTAACTTCTGACCTGGGGTTTTATGTGCAAGACCCTCCAGAGCTTACATAAAATGGCAAAAAATGATTCCAGACCAGACTTGATCAAGCTTAAAGAAACCCAATGTGTACAAAAGTGGTCAGCAGAATGCTGTTGAGATTATAGCAGCAGACCACATTGGGTTTCAATTTTCTCAACTAAGAACAGACAGATGAGGCTACAGTGGGCACTGTAACTGGATAAACATAGTCTAGTCGAGTTTTACTCATGTACACAGAGGGTAGAGTCAGAATTCAGTACCAACTGCTTGAATCCATAGACCCACCCTGCAGTCCTGAATGGTGGATGTGGTGTAATGGTGTGAATAATGTTTTCTTGGCACATTTTGGGACTGTTGATACCAGTCACTTGAATTTACTAGATCTCTCAGCAGCGTTTGGCACAGTCAACCATGAGACTCTTCTGTCCATCCTTTCGAGTCTTGGAATTCAGGGAATAGCTGGCAAGCCATATCAGGTATCGTGGAGAGGATCCATCCCCTCATCCCGCAAACTGACCACTGGTGTCCCACAAGGCTCAGTCCTTGGTCCTCTCTTAATCTCCCTCTATACTCGCTCTCTTGGTGAGGTTATATCCTCACATGGCTTTTCATATCACTGCTATGCTGATGACACCCAACTAATTCATACATGCAGTTCCATTTTACTTCAGTAACCTTCCCAGTCACCAGATCTAAATCCAAAACAATAAAATGTGGTACAATGGGGAATTTGCTACATAACACGGCACCTGTAAAATCTGCAGGAATAGTGTAATGCAATGATGTCAAAATGCAGAGAAAATTTAAACTAAATTTTGTGAACATTTTGTGGAATCCATGCTGTTGCTGTTTTGAGATCAAATATATTTATAACATTTACATTTGTAATATGAAGTTCAGAGCTGTATTTTTACCACTACTTCTTCTCCATCATCCAACAGCCTCTTTCACAAGGTCTTAACTGATGCTGAGAACAGTAAAGCAGCGAGACCTTTGAGATGTGCCACAGTCAGTAGCTTAAACCAAGATCAAAAGCCACTCTGTAAAGCTGATTATCAGACCGTGCCAGGGGCCATACTGTGTAAACACAGGCATGAGGCCAAGCCACCCTGTAGAAGGGGGCAAACTTAGAGGTGCTGAGATAGACATGAAGGTGTTTCTTCCACGTTTTATTTTGGTGAGGTTTGTTTATCTCCTATGTTTTCTTATTTTTTTGTGAGGCGTATACTCACTGTTGTAAAATACTGTATATACACTGCTCACAAAAAATAGGGGATACTTCAAAATGAAATCTCTCATAATAAAATATATTTTTGTGAACAGTTTATATACAGGATCTCACAAAAGTGAGTACACCAACACAACAACAAATTGTGCTCAATTTGCCATTTTTCCTCTCCAGTACCATGTGACTTGTTACTGTTACAAGCTGTAACACTCATATGGGAATGGGAAGCAGGTGTGTTAAATGTAATTATTTTTTACTCTCTAATACTGGTCACTGAAAGTTCAACATGGCAACTCATGGCAAAGAAAGATCAAAAAAGAATTGTTGCTCTACATAAAGATGGTCTGGGCTATAAAAAGAAAGCCAACACCCTGAACTTTTGTTGCCACACTTTTGTTGCCAGCGGTCTAGACATTAATGGCGTGTATGAGTTATTGTGAGAGCACAGCAAATG
>JAUZSU010016984.1:0-10910 GCA_034780255.1 Parotocinclus maculicauda
GTGCAGGCAATTACTGTACAATAACTGGTAAAATTAAAGTTGCCTTTTTAGAAACTACACAAGCTACATTTAAAGCTACAAACACTTATTAACAGTAATTGGCAACAGCCATCCAGTGACTAACAACTGAGCCTAGCAGGGAAAGGTTAAAGGACTTGCGCAAGAGTACCAACCCAAAAGTCGTAGTCTGTTTGTAAAATGTGGTATGTATCACAATTTAAGTATATTGCAATTGCGATATGTAGGTGGGTCATGACTGTTTTAAATCATTAAGTGCATCTTTTTATGGGAAAGAAAAAGCCATGCTGGTAATGTCCATGGTCATGATCATGATTCCTCTGGTCATGGTTTATAATTATGGAAAAACGTAATCGTGGAAACATGTGCTGGTTCCTAAAAAAGTTTGCTAGTTCTCTGAGCAGCCTGAGTATTGAAGCTGTTGAAAAATGAAGCTGTTGAAAAATCGGTAAAATAAATATAATAGTGTTAAACCAGACACAATGCAATCAGTTCATTTACACCAATCCGTAATATACACCATAGGGGTGAATTCGACACTACATTGTGTCATGCAATCTCTTTGAAGAACTGCTCTGTATTTATCTTTGTGTTGAGCTGGACAACAATGAACAGTTCTTACACCATCCACCCCCTGCTCAGCTCTCTGTCTGGGATAGGAATGTAATCTTGTTAAATGTGATATATACCGGTGTGCTCTCAGGGCTGTGGGAATCCTTCCTCCCACCTTTCATCTACTCTCTGCATGTAAGGCAAATAAGAAAAACATTAAATGGGAGTAGGGACATCCAGCACGTTTCTAGACACACCACTCAATTGATGCCAGTATATTTTACAAGAACAGTACACCCGCAGGGGACAGTGTGTCTTTTCACTTTAAAAAAAAGTGTACGTCTGTGTGTGAGAAAGTTGGAGAGAGTTGCGATGAACAAGATAAGTAAAATTAGAGGATGTTGACAGGATCAGGTATAGACAGGTTGCTCTTATCCTGAAATCTCCACATTGGTTTCCATTAAAATACTGGCAATGATTGAATGAGCACTCAGGATCGGGAACAAATATATGGGTCTCAGTGGAAGAAAGTTTCCATTGGTCTGTTTTACTTTAAGAGTGTAATGCATCTTCCACATATGGTCCCATCGAAGTCTCTCGTCCCCCATTCTCATTTCCTCATCCTACTTATGCTTTGCGTACATCAGTGACAGAGGACACTCATTCTCCCACATCCTCTCATCATCTCTGCCCTTGATTCCCACGCTGAAGCAGCGGGCCTGCTGGGAAATTTCCCGATTCAGACTCACCAATGTTTTGTGGCGTATTTCGCCCAGGGAGAAAATAGAGGGGGAAAAAGCGGGAAAGCAAAAATGGACGAGTTCTCATGGCGACCTTGTAACATGTTGAAGTTACAACACGGGAGGAGTTTCTCACACCAAAACACTTTTCGTTCATGCCTGACCAAGGCCAGTTCACTTTTTTATCTGTCCCCCAATCGATCCCCATTAGGGAAAGCAGCTTTCCCACACTATCCACCAGTTACACACATATGTACACATTAGAAACTCAAACAAACTGCTCATGAACCTGCATTAAGCAGAGCTTGTGTCCCGCTCAAAACCTGCTACTGATTCCTCATGCTGTAATTTGAGGGAAAGACAGCCACGCTTATCAGAGGTGGAAAACAGGCATGAGAAGAATGATATCAATGCACAACCAACAAAAGGGCAGAAAGTGTTGCATTTGTCACAAAACATGGACTGTAAAGTGTTCTGATAGCTGTTTAACAGGTGTTGCATTTAATTCAGGTGTTGCCAGATCTCAAGAACTGCTTGTATTGTAAGACTGTAAAAAATTGTAAGTCGCTTTGGATCAGGGCGTCTGCTAAATGGCATAAATGTAAATTAGTGTATGTAAATTGGTCATTGTGTAACTTACCTCCCAAAACATTAACCATGCAATTCAAGATTATCAGGTAAGAAAGTCAAAATGTGTGTTTAAGGGTTGAAGTACATTGCAGGCCATTTCTATCCCTCAGTTCTCATACAGCTTCTGTCAGCTTCTTTCCTCCAGAGAGTCAAATCAAACACCAGTTACTGAGCTAGTGCTTTTCAGCTTCATACAAAGTTGTGGTGTTGCTCCAGTACAACAAAAATAGTTGGGACATGACACTGACAATGACTGAATTTAAAAATATTTTTTAATTTGAAAGTTCTATAAAGTTAGTAGTTCTACAGTAGTATTCTGGCTTTATCCACGTGTTCAGATTTTTGTGATCATACTAATGCTTTGCCTGCTAGACAGCGTTTAGCAGATGCATCAGAAATACTGTTTTACAATGAACAGCAGTCCGTGTGTTTCTGTCATCAGATGGATCAGATTTGGATGGTGGACTTTCAGTGGTGTGCCACTTGAAACACTGGTTACAGTGCAAACACCACAGGCCATTAGACAGGACGACTCATCAGAGTGAGGAGGAGGAGGAGAAGGAGCCAGAACAAAGAGTTCAAAGCTGTGTCACAGCTCAGGCAAAGAAAGAAGCAGATTGATTCTTTCACATAACCACTCTCTAAATGGCTGTGACCTCAGCTAGGAAAGTTTCCCGCCTTCCTTCACCTGTTGCTAAGGCGTACTCAACACCAAGCCACTGAACTGTACCCTGCTGTCCACAGAGGAACAGAAAAATCAGTTTCACATCCCTAATGTCACACTTTTTCCTCATAACCATCGCACTGAACCTGAGAATAGTGAGAGTATAAACAAACTAATTCAAAGATACATTTTACAATGGCTAAATTTATATACATGAATCTCATTTTATGTTTATCTTAGGTTGTTATGTTTTATGTTGAGGCCTTGTCCAAATAAAAAAAATAAAACTTGCTGATTTAAGGGTAGGTAGTTTATAAAAATTACACTAGTATACACTAGTATACAATAGTATATATACCGCTTACAAAAATTAAATATCTACTAATTATAAATATATATGAAACATTACATTAGAAATTCATTATAATTTAAATACTGTCTTTCCACGGTGCATCTGCTAGTATCCAGAGGCACTATGCAGTATGTAGTAGGACGTTTGGAACACCGTTTGGCATTTTTCATCACAGCATCACATTAGGAGCCATATAACTGCTCATACAGATATTGTAATTCTGTGTCTTCTGTATATACTTTATTATATTCATGGTTATTTACTTAAACATATTCAATGATACTCAAATATTGAATAATAACCTGAATAAAAGGCTGGCAGTCAGCTGAGTAACTGCTAAGTTCAAACTGTCACATGTAGAAACCATTGAGTTTTTAGCATTGTGCTCTTAATATACACCATTATGTTCCCAGTGATTTACTTAAATGCATTCAAATAAGTTCTAATTTGCCATGATAACCCCTGGTAAATATAACAAAATGACTGGCAGGTAGTGGGTCAACTAGTTCACTGCTAGGAAGATGGCTATGGATTTAGGCATTGTGCTTTTAGTGTACATTATTGTAGTCCCTGTTATTTACTAGCATCCAAATGTTAAACTATACTAGGACTTTGTGCAATTAACATGAATGATTAATAAATTAATAATTTGTGTAGTCACCTAACAGTCTACTAGTTAGGTAAACTACAGTTAGAAAACTATACTGTTCCAATGTAACAATGTAACAGTACATACTGTTAAAAATTAGTGGATATTTCACATAGATTTTATGTTTTTTAGAACATTATAGTTCTCACTGTCATAGGTAAAGACTAATGTTATACACGTATAGTATGAATCATGTACAACATTACCTTTGCAGTGATGCATTTGCATCTGCAAATGTTAGTATATCACAATAATTACAGTTTTGCGTGGCTATGATGTATATCTATGATGATGATCTATATATGATGATCGAATTGCTACTATAATACTTTAAGAACCTCTAATAAGCAAAATGTCTGACATGAGATTTGGAGTATAAAAAGTGACATACTGAATGCTAAAACATCACATTCCCAATATTTTTCCATCCAATTCATTCTAAAAACCTTGTTTTTGGAAAATATTATTTCTGTGTTATGGTAACAAATTTGACTGGGATTTAAATCTGTATATGCAAAATCAGACATGACAGATACAACCATTGTGAAATTATCATTAAATAGGCATGTAATATTATGTTATGAAAACCTGTTTTGTAGTCTGACAATGAATTACAAGCTTTTAAGTGTCTTGTTCCACAGACCTCAGGAACAGTTCCCTGACCACTTTGGTTCAAATGCTCCAAACTTTACCTGACCTGCAGTTTCTCCACCAGCCGCTCCCATAAAAGTCAGCCAGTGGAAAATACTTTATATCCTGAATCAGTACAAAAACAGTTTTTTTTTTCTATTTTAATAGCTGAGCATCCCAACCACAGTCAAGTATGCCATTTTCCCCAGCAATAGAAAGCACACAAATACATCATACTTTTCTTTTCATCTCATCTGTATCAAATTCAATAATTAAATCCATTCCTCAATTGGTTCATTCATTTATTTATATCAGAGAGTCCCATAGTGACTCTGCATACTTGTGGCCAGCGCATTGTGGTTTGTCTTCAAAGTGAACTGCCATGGATCTGGAGTCTCTGATCAGCTTTTCCACAGCACCCTGCCCCCAGCTGTGTTTGAACTGGAAGCGTCACCCAGCCACTGGAGCACAAGGAGGACATGTCACATCTGTTCAGAGAGGACATTCAACTTCAACACAGGAATGACTGGCTTAAGCTCAGTCTCAGATTTCAGAAAGCCATCAAACTGTATGGGCTGAGAACCACAGGGCGTACCACATACAATAGAAAAAGTGTCTGAAATATAAGATCATGGATAACCCCCATACACTGATTTGTTTAATCACTGATCTCCTTCCAGCAGGATAATCCTTGACTATGATCAGAATTGACTTCCTTCTTCATTATTCCAGTAGTTGCTATAGTTATATAGTATGATATAGTTATGGCCATGTTACATGTTTTGCAAAGAATGTAACACAAGGTTAGCAGAGAACTTACCAAAATTTTATGAACCATTACTGGGTCAACAAACACAAATGTACCACTGCAAAATAAAAATAAAATTGTGAATTTTACATTAAGCATGTATTCATTCTTCAGTTACCAATAAAATTGCTGTACTACAGGCAGTCCTTAAAGCTTATGAGAAAACATTGATGTTTTAATTTAATCTCTGCCCACCACATCTGTGGTATATGAACAAATACAACAGGCAAGATTTTTGTCTCATATCCTGGATTTCATTGAATGGGAGTCCTCGTGACTTGAAAGTAATATTATCCAAGGGTGAGGGAAATTGCTGAATTAGAATAAACATTTAAAATATGTAAATAGCGCCACTTTCAATCTGAACTTGTTAACAGTAAAGTGCTAAGGATTAGGTAGACAACAGAATATGTCATACTGTATCTGCTTATAATTTAGTCCAGCTTTCTAAAACTGGAGAAATACAATAAAAATGTTGTTGGTCACTTATTTGTACTTCACTGAGAAATAAATATAAGGTGATACAGTGACCAGAGACCAGTGACCAAATCATGATGTGGAAAATACAAAAATACCAAACCAAATACAGAAACACCAAAAAACACAATCACCCTCATAAATCTCTATTAAACATTTTTAAATGTTTATATTCATTGTTAGAGCCATAACTAATACAAGTTCTGTTGAAACTTCTTGGAACAGAACATAGGTAGTTATTTTAGTGAAGACAAAAGTTTAAAAGTTTCTCCAAGGAGTCATTGTGGAGAACCATGTCCTCAACTCTGAAATCATACACTAGTTTAATTCCAACAAAAAAGAAGCCAGAAGACCATAAATGTAATTTTCTGGAGTTTATCTGTCACTGGAATCTGGGTTCTTTGATTAGATGAGCTGGAAAAAAAAAGATTTTTGGCAGCAATCACTCTAGGTGAGTTTGGCAAAACTAAAGGATAGTTATACAGAAAATAACTTACTGTCCACTGTCAAGTACTTTGAAGGATCTGTGACTGGATATGGATATGCTGATTTTCTCACAAATCCTGGAACCTTTATTGGATCCATGGCATCATAAACTACGTGAAGATTTAAAAAAAATTGTCTGCCCCTGCCAATAAGCTACACCTGGCTAGTCGATTGATGAGCCAAATGGCACAACTTACACATATAGTTCAGTTTCCACAGAATCAAGAATTCTTAGAAGAGTCTACAAGAAAGTCTCTCAGATTCTGTGCTCTGTATTCTCCAGTCTTTCCAAATATCATAGGAAAAGTGCTGCTGACAAAGGGACTTTGCACAATGTGTTAAATGCCAGTGCTTTATGCAAAATCACCAGGTTGTTTTAGCAATTAGCATGTTTTACAGCGTTGAGAAAAAGTGCACCTCATGCTAAAGGTTAAGTGCTATGTGGGAATCAATCGCCTAACACTTGCCTATAACTCTATGTGATTTTCACTAATTACGACCCATGATGGAGTCAATAGAATAATTAAGGGTTTGCATGCAAAATAAAGAAGGCCACATCTGGAATCCCCCAGGGTGCCCACGCCTCGACACGTACAGCCAACTGTGAGAACCTGAACTCTACTGATATACATGCAATGTCTAACGGCACAGTAAGGGTTCTCCAGGGTTTTTGTGTAACGTACTGTCATTTTAAAAGTCTTGTGTCTGATAAAATTAGAAAGGCTTAAAGGAAACTAAGCTTTCTTTTATAGACCATGTTGACTTAGCTTTTATCCAGTTGTTTAATAAAATTGGCATTTTTCTATCATACCTGCATGAAATATATATCAATTATATTATAAAATATAAAAAGTCTTATAAAATAAGGTTAAAAGTGTTTGGGTTTTTTTTGTATGTGGAGTGTAATGTATGAATTGGCCGCATTTCTGTTTTCCTGATCACTTACTAAGAAAAATGACAGCTGCAGGTGCTTTTGCTCTGAGCAAACACTCACCGAGTAACACAGATTTCTGCTTACTATGGGCACACAGCCAGATCGAACATCTCAAGGATACTAAACCCAAGATCTCGAGGTCACAGATTCCTATCTCACTCATTCACTTAAATTCAGGTTATTCCCATTTGACCAGACTGACCATCTGTTAAAACGTTACTGTCCCTCATGGTAGCGTCTGGAAGCTGAAATAAACTCGTACTTCCTGGCCTGGTGCAGGTGTTGCACAGTGATGATGAACAGCTTAAGGTGGAAAGTGTGTCAAGGAATGATGAGAGCCCTATAGCCCTATACAGGACAGAACGCAACCCATATCCCCCTGCACCCTCCCCAACCCCCCGACCTGGCTTTGATGGCTGAAGCGTTGCAGAGCCCAACAGCTGCTCTCAAATTAGAGACCAGGAGATGACATGACAAGGCCCTGGAATGCTAGGATCGCCCCTGATTCTCTTGCCTCAGAGCTCTGGGAAACACTTAGCCGTGACTATTCTGCAGATAGTTTCACTTATATAAGATATACAACAGACCCGTTCTGTGGAGTTAAATCACTAAGGCAACGATAAAGACTCAGTTAATAAGTACCATCACTTTGATAATTCCCTCATCACTGATATGTCTACTGCAGATGTTAAAATTGCTACTGAGATAAAAAAAGCTTAACGTCTTTAAACCAAGTGTTTAGTTTAAGATAAGTCTTTTTACATTAATAATGGCACTACTTTTCTTTGCTCCTGTTAAAAAGAGTGATCCAAAGTGAAATACAGTCAAACGCTGCTCTCCATATGACATTTCACACCAATAGGAAAAGTAGATGCTGTTCCAAATTTTTTTGCCTCTAAAGACAACCTCAATTTTCATTATCTTAACAAATATTTATTTTATTATGGGGTTATCTACTTTGGTTGAACCTTTTTGGGTGGGTGGGGGGTGCAAAAAGTGAATAAGGGGGCTTCACTATATTGGATAAGGGGGCTTCACCATCCTATCCACATATTAGATTTTGGCACAGGATTAACACCAGATTCTTTTACTGGCGCAAACTTCCCAGTGGCTGGAGTTGTTTGGTTAACTACAAGGTAATAGTTGTTTAGTTTTATATTGGAGCATTTAGCACTAGAAAAAATGCTGTGAGACAGAAGAGACAGAAAAGAGCAGTAGTATTCTTAAGGTAGAGAAGTAAAGCCCCACCAAATCCACATACAAAAGAGGCAATTAGAAATATACTATAATTATAGTAATACTGTGTTCACTTCCCAGGGACACTACACAACCTTCATTTTGCCAAGTTTGTCCTAAATTTGGCATTGGTGAGAACATTGTTGTACATGTAATGGCTGTAGTTTCAAATTTGGACTTTGAAATTCTTGTATTTTGAACCACCAACTTATTGATCTTGACTACTGCATTACAACCCCAATTCCAATGAAGTTGGGATGTTGTGTAAAACATGAATAAAAATGATTTTTTGCAACAAAATATTCAATTGAAGTCACTACAGAGACAAATGGATAAATTCAAAATCATTTTGAATTTGATGCCTCCAACACATTCCAAAAAGTTGAGACAGGGTTAACACAGGTGTCCTGTGGCCTGACGAATCCACATTTCAAATTGTTTTTTGAAATCGTGGCTGTCATGTCCTCGAGGGCCAAAAATGAAAATTTTCATCTTAATTGGAGTTGTAGATGTCCAATTTAAGTAACTTTCTAGAATGCAGGCTTCCTGTCCTTACCTTCATACAAGTAACAGTGATAGAATTGTTTAAGTGTTAGATTAAAGATTAGGCTGAAAACGCTGGGATGTTCCTTTAAAGCTGCTTTCTCCTGCATTATCAGCTCTCACTCGTTAGCCAATCGCCACGGAAACAGAACGATCAGGTCACAAAGGTCAAAACAGCCAGAGGCTCGGCCGCTTAATCACCCTGAAAAAGAAAAAGGCCGCCTAGGATATCAATGAGCGAGCTTTATGGTGAGTCGGTGGAATGCGACTAAGTCTTACAGAGCGAGCCACACCCAGAGCAATAACCCTTACCTGAGGGAGAGTACTATTGTACTGGACAGAGGGCTTAATGAGTTAGGAAATGAAGGGTTGCAGGATAAAACAGCAGGTTTGAAAGAATACCACAGACCATGTGACTGGAGCAGTCTTGAGAAAATACTGATAAAGCACTTTTCACCAAGAGGGGGTAGATAAGACAAGCAATGAGGGCATGTTGAGGCTCTGGATGTGGAGGAGAGAGTGAGATTTTTTTACCCCACCACTTTCAACACCAGCCAGCAGTCCTTGTTGGTACATGTTATAGTACCAAATGTATTGGTTCTAACGGCACAGATTCCTGTTCCAGTACCAAATGTTCCAGTTTTGACAGTGTATTTCCTGTTCCAGTACCAAATGTTCCAGTTTTTACAGTGTATTTTTCTGTTGTAGTACCAAAGCTCCAATTGACAGCACAGATTCCTTTTCCATCACCAAAGTTTTCGGGTTTAACTGCACAGATTCCAGTTGCAGCACCAAATGTTTCAATTCTAACAGCATGGATTCCAGTTCCAGGAACAGTTTATCCAGTTCCAACAGCATATATTCCTGTTCCTGTACCAAATGTCATGCAGCAGCACAGATTCCAGTTCCACTGCCAAATGTTCCAGTTAAAACAGAACATATTTATGTTCTAGTAACAAATAGTAATAAAGACTGAACAAAGTGATACTTGAATTGGAATCTGTGCTATTAGTACTGGGACATGTGGTACTGAAACTGGGATCTGACACATTAAAACATTTACATATTTCTTTGAAGTGATATATTGAGCTGTATATTGATTTGAAAGAGTTACAATCTGACCTGGAAGGTCTTTGGGGTGCTGCTGGTTCAGGGTTCAAGGCTCTGTGCCACTGGAAGGTTATGTGTCTAAATCCCAGCTGGAAGGGGAACCTGTTTACAACCAGATCACTAAGTTCAGATTGTTTTTAGTTTGAAGTCACAACCTAAAACATAGAAAGTTCAAAACATGGAAAACCAAAGGCAAATCCATAAAGAAAGGATAGATTGACAGATATGGATAGAGGAAATGAGAGAGCAAGGAAGTGAATGGCAAAGGATAAAAATGAAACAGAGATAAAGAGAGTACTTAGAGAAATAGGCCATAAGAATCCTTGTTAAAGTGAAAACCTCAACCTGTAGCAAGTGGGATCCCTGCCGAATATGAGCTTCCTTGTTTTCCTTCAATATTTTTTAATATAAATAGCATTACACTCTTCCCCTTCCAATCCTGTGTGGAATGCTGCTCCCACCCCCCTCTCACTGTTGGATAAAATAACTTTCTAAACTGCAATCACTACGTTTGACCCCTAGTACCTTGATACTTCACAGAAAGATCATTTGTCACAATAAATGGGGTTGTAATTCTATTGCTCTGCTTCTCATCGTTATTTTTCTTGGCAGATGAGCGTGTAATGGGACTGGTTTTACTCATAAGGCAGCTAGCTCATGACTTAAAGATGAAGAGGAAAGTATAACTGCTAGCTCCTTGATGCTAGCTGGTGTATGTGTACTCTAGATTTTAATTTCAAGCAGTGATATTTACTTAGTAAATGTTCGGGCAATTGTCTATTGTTAAAATGAGACAGGCTCAGGCCGGTAGGTATTTAAATTACCCCTTTGCTATTTCTCTCCTCCTGTTACACCCTTTTCATTCCTATTAGGACTCATACTGGCAGCATAGCTAGCATCTCTCTCAGCAAGTCCAATTTGATTTAAAGCATAATATCCCATGGAATCTGTGGATTGTTAGCCGACTGTTCCTCCTTAAAATTCTTGTGATTTATTTATTTGGTGATTTGAACATGTTGGTCATGGACCTCTGTTGTGATGAAGTTAAGCAGCTGTCATACTGGGTTGTCCTAAAAATCTG